>VUQI01009708.1:1548-28836 GCA_015106735.1 Paratilapia polleni
AAAAAAAAAATAAAAAAAAAAAAAAAAAAAAAAAAAAAAAAAAAAAAAAAAAAAAAAAAAAAAAAAAAAAAAAAAAAAAAAAAAAAAAAATAAAAACAAAAAAAAATAAAAAAAAAAAAAAAAAAAGCTAAAGTCCAATATACTTGAATTAAATATACTTTAAAAGTCGTTTACAAGCCCCTTCCCTTGCAGGAACACACTGGAGTGCATCACCTCTACTGTTTATTTTGTAAACATCATCAGCCATTATAATTCACTGTACTTAACATGACACTGAGACAATAATCTCATTTTATGTCCAGATGTCTTATTAACCATTACAATCTGTATTCCCCCCAAGCGTTCAGAGGGACCGTCTTTGCTCGGTCACTGGTCCAAAACCATTAGGTCACTGTTCCCTCAGTCACCTGCCAAAGAGTCACACCAGGTGGCAGCAGCAGCCTGTGTCAATCCCCCCTAAAATAATCCCAAAATAAAGTGCATTTTGATGCATCAAATGCAAGACGTTTTGATCAGAAGTTGCTTAAAATGTATACAAAGCTTTTAATGTAGCTCTGTGAGTTCTCTGAATTGACCGGAGAGCAAAGAAGCTTAAATCCACATATTTCTGAATGGAGTTCGGCGACAGCATGTTTCTCTGAACATCCCAGATCCAGTTATCGCTGGTTACAGCAACGACATGTAAATGGAATGATAAATATTCAATGCGAGAGCTGCTCGGCACCCTGCTAATGATCCAAGAAGGCTAACAGCTAAGCTAACCGGTAAACTCCTGCTGTCAGTATCTATAAAGCCCAACTCTGCTAGTTTTGTGCCCCAAATCGTACAAACCACACCGCACAACGACACTGCGTAAGCCAGATAAGTGAAAATCGTCTTTTAATGCATTTTTAGGGACCAAACCTATATACTACATGAAGAAAACCAAACCCAGTCAGCCCAAATTGACATGATTCTGCCGAATTGACTTCCTTACACAACAATCGTCGCTGTGGCGCGTTGCATTCTGGTAAATGCAGTTAATCGAAGTTTAAGGTTGTTGATTTATATGATTTAACCACACATATATGTTTAACTATTTAAGTTTTCTCCCGTTTTCAACTAATGTTGGAACAAAGAAAAGAGACAATGCAGTCATTTTGATTCTGGTGTGTAATTATTTAAACGTAATTAAAAAGAAAAAACTACAAATCCCAATACCTGACGTCATTACGTAGGTACGTTTAGCAACGGTGAACAGCTAAAGGAAAAAACAGCCGCTTCCGTGTTGTTCTTGTGTTATTTTGGCAAATAACTGTCGTTAGCGGAGTCAAAGCTCGCCTGACAGCCTCGCCGGAGTGTGAATATCATGGTTTTGTGAAGCTGACACACAGCGTCAGCCTTTTTTCAGCCGAAATGTCGCTGCTGCAGAGCTCAAAGAAAAAAGACAAGCGTATTTTGTCTGGTACCTGCCCAGACCCGAAATGTCAGGCGAGGCTTTTCTTCCCAGCTTACGGCTCCGTTAGCATCGAGTGCACGGAGTGTGGTCAGCGCCACGAGCAGAAGAACCTGCTGAACGTCGAGGAAGTCACCGACCCCGATGTCGTGCTTCACAATCTGCTCAGAAACGCCCTGCTCGGCGTCACCGGGGCCCCGAAGAAGGGGACCGAGCTGGTGAAGGTAATGGGGCTTTCTAATTACCACTGCAAGCTGCTGTCGCCAGTCCTCACCAGGTATGGCATGGACAAACAAACCGGCAAAGCCAAGCTACTGAGGGAGATGAACCAAGGAGAGATGTTTGACTGTTCCATCCTGGGTGACAGAGCTTTTCTCATTGAGCCGGACCATGTTTCCACTATAGGCTACGGCAAAGATAGGTCAGGGAGCCTCATATACCTCCACGACACTCTGGAGGAGGTGAAGAAAGCCAACGGTAACAGAGAGTGTCTCATCCCGGTCCACGTGGATGGAGATGGGCACTGCCTGGTCCACGCCGTGTCCAGAGCTCTGGTGGGCAGAGAACTGTTCTGGCACGCCCTCAGAGAAAACCTCAAACAGAACTTCAAGCAGAACCTGGACCGCTACAAGGCTCTCTTTCAGGACTTTATAGATGCTGCAGAGTGGGAGGACATCATCAACGAGTGCGACCCCCTTTTCATCCCACCTGAAGGTGTGCCGCTTGGACTACGCAACATCCACATATTTGGCTTAGCCAATGTCCTCCACCGACCCATAATTCTCCTGGACTCCCTGAGTGGGATGAGGAGCTCTGGGGACTATTCTGCCACCTTCCTGCCCGGACTGGTGCCAGAGGAGCAGTGTAAGGGGAAAGATGGGAAGCTCAACAAACCCATCTGCATCGCCTGGAGTAGCTCCAGCAGGAACCACTACATCCCTCTGGTGGGGATCAAGAACACGGTGCTGCCCAAGCTGCCGCCCCGCCTGCTGCCAAAGGCCTGGGGCGTCCCTCAGGAGCTCATCAAGAAGTACATCAAGCTAGAACCAGATGGGAGCTGCGTGATCGGCGGAGACCGCAGCCTGCAGGATAAATATCTGATGAGGCTGGTCAACGCCATGGAGGAGGTATTCATGGAGAAGCACAGCATCCACCCATCGCTGGTGGCCGACGTGCACCAGTACGTCTACAGGAGGACTGGCGTGATTGGCATCCAGCCTGAGGAGGTGACGGAGGCTGCAAAGAAGTCAGTGATGGAGAATCGACTGCATCGCTGCCTGATCTGCGGTGCCCTCTCTGAGCTCCACATCCCACAGGAGTGGCTGGTTCCTGGCGGAAAACTCTACAACTTAGCCAAATCCACACATGGCCAGCTGCGGCCAGATAAGAACTACAGCTTCCCCCTCAACAACGTGGTCTGCTCTTATGACCCCCAGAGGGACATCCTCGTCCCAGACTACAAACTGAGCTCCCTCAACACCTGCAACTGGTGTCACGGCACATCGGTCCGCCACATCCATGGAAACGGCTCTGTGGTTTACCTGGACGGGGACAGAACCAACACCCGTTCCCAGGGAGGGAAGTGTGGGTGTGGCTTCAAACACTACTGGGAAGGGAAGGAGTATGACAACCTCCCAGAGGCCTTTCCCATCACGCTGGAGTGGGGGGGTCGGGTGGTGCGAGAGACGGTGTACTGGTTCCAGTATGAGACTGAACCGTCTTTGAACAGCAATGTGTACGACGTGGCGATGAAGCTGGTCACCAAGCACTTCCCGGGTGAGTTCGGCAGCGAGATCCTGGTGCAGAAAGTGGTCAACACTATCCTGCATCACACGGCCAAGAAGAACCCGGATGAATACAACCCCGTGTCCATTGACGGGGCTCATGTCCAGCGCCTCACTGACGCCACAGAGGCTCAGCAGCCGGCGGACCCCCAGCCGCCCACGAAGATCATCCTGACGGGTCAGAAAGCAAAGACGCTGCACAAAGAGGAGCTGACGATGAGCCGGGCAGAGCGCAGCATCCAGCAGAGCATCAGTGAGCAGGCCTTCGTCACCCAGAAGCGTCGGACTGACAAACTGAAGCAGGAGCCGAAAGGCCACGTCCGGACATCTTCGCCCGGAGGTTCTCCAGAAACCTCCTCCTCTTCGGCTCCAGCCACACCCACCAAGTCCTCTTCCCCCTCTTTGTCCAATAAAGAGAAGAAGATCCGTGTGACCACCAGTGACGGCAGGCAGGCCATGCTGACTCTGCAGGCCCACACCACCTTCTCTGAGCTGCAGCGGAGCATCAGCAACCAGTTCGGGGTGCCGCCGGCGCAGCAGTGCATCCGCTACGGATTCCCGCCTAAAGAGCTGGTCCCACCAAAGGATGGGGAAGAGAATGAGCCGGTGGCGCTGCAGCATGGCGACAGGGTGACTGTGGAGATCCTGAGGGGCCCTGAAGACAAGAGCCCAGCGGCCTCCATCCCACGAGCCTCCAGCTCGCACTCTGCCCTGCATTCAGTGAAGAGCGAGGACACCGTGACGTCCGGCAGGATGAGCAGCCGCGAACTCCAGGACAGCATCGACCTTGAGATGTCTTCCCTCTGTCTCCTAGCAACCTTGATGGGTAAGAAAACATAAGAGATTCACATGTAGGCCGCCTCTCTCAAGGTGTTCCACTGCCTCTGAATAAAACTTCTGTTTACACAGATTAACAGGTAATGTGAGGAAAGTCACTTTATCAGCTGGACTATTGAGTCCTCTCATTATTGGTCGTTCTGTTGATGGTTTTCCAACTAATTAGTGAAACGTGCTGTAAATACAGCGGGAAAAAAAATCTAAAAATAGTGCCTGCAATATTTACAAAATGAACATTTTTATTGATTTGAATTTCTGTTGAAATGTTTCAGATACACTTTACATATCTAACTCCAGTTTGGCTTCAATTTTAAAATTAACATTTTGATTTAGAACTTTATTTAAATCTTGTAATGCGGTGGTGCTGTTACTGTTGCAGGAAATCTCGAGTCTGAGACGCCGTTTGGTTTTGACCGTTCTAAATCAGGATTCCAGCTGACCTGGGGTCAAATTTACATGAATATCTTAAATGCAATTTTTATCTTTTTTATTTTTTTTTGGAAAAATAAAATTATTCTAATTGATCGGATTATATTCAGTTTAATCAGGGAAGCTGTCGGCTCTCGTCTGACAGCCGTTTGCCTGAATGCAGCCAAAGCCTGCTCAAATGTGAATATTCAGAAGAACTCAGACAACAAACAGAAACTTCTAGTACCAAAAGTCATGTCCCATGCCAACAGATTCAGCATACTCGTGTACAGAAAGGTTCAGGTTCTTTGATTTGTACCCACAGGGAGATTTGACTTGCAGTAGGGGAGACGTACATCCTGACATACACATTTTTCAAAACGACAGACAACAAATAAGCATCATACAAAATGGTGCCTAAATAAACAAATTAATTTGCTTCCATATAATCTAAGACAGGAGTGTCAGACTCAGCATCACAAAGAGCCACATTGGGCAAAAGAATTGCATTGAGGGCCAGATGGATGCAGTTTAGTTCTGAGATCCTTTATCCTATTGAAAATGTCCCATACATCCTTTTGTGTACAGTTTGCAAGTTTTAAATCATTGAGTGAAGCAAAATAACACATTTTCACAACAACCTGTTTCACTAGACTGAATATGGCAGTAACTGGTAGTTTAGGACGTTTAATGGAATCAAATCTATCCTGAAATAAAGCAAAGTAATGAACCTTTAACATGACAACTGAGTAGTTGTGTAAAATGAAGCAAAGTAAAAGGTAGTTTAGCTTACCTGTACCATACGGCCTTCTGAAATGAAACTAGATGCACTTAAAAACAAAATGTGCCTTTAAAGCTCCGTCACTTTGAGATTTCACTAGAGGAAAGTTATCGTGCAGTAGCTGCAGCCTCTTGTCTGTTCAGAGACTTTCTGAAGCCTCTGTTCTCTGTCTGTGACTCCATATATCTGCGGGTGTGTGAATTCAAAACATCAAAACGGCGACGCTAATTATGTCCTTTGAAAACGGAGATTGTCTCATGGAAACAGATACACAGGCCTCTCGTGAAATTGTCTGCCTTATAAATTGAAATTTTGCAAAGGGCCAGGTTCAGCCCGCAGGTTTGATTTTGACACGTGATCTAAGATATAAAAGCTTGTTGATCTGAGTGAAGGCTGCCAGGAGAAAACTATTTTTAAACCGTGTTGCTGCACTTTAGGAGCTGTAAACTTTTGTCCTGAAGGAAGAAACTAAAACTCACTGTGGAAACGCTTCAAGTCGTCAAGTAAAATCGGGCCAGATGACTGCTGTTACTTTCGTTTTCTTATCTTAATATTATCAATATTTTGGGAACATTAATTATTATCAACTATAAAGCTGAAAGAAAATGCAGAAAGAAAAAGAAAACAAACAGGAAAACCCTCCTCATTAGAATATGGAAATTCATATCCAAACAGCTCTTATTTCTTTTTAGAAAAGTGCAAGTATAGGAAGAGATGTCCATTTCAAACATAACAAACTAAACACTGCGTGATTTATTCAGTCTGGATTTCTGCTGGATCTGCTGTTACTTTTTAGTGTGCAGGGTTAATCTGTGACTCACCAGTCAGCCAGCTGCACCATTTCATAATTTCACTGAATGAGTTTCTGTTCTTTACAGATAAATATGCAAGAACAAGGAGAAAATAAACAATAAAAGCAGGATAAAATATAATTGTCATGGTTTTTGTTAATGTACAGGATGTTTCCGGGCTCAAAACGGGCTTCTGGGGGTGAATACACACATAACCACGACTGTAGTCGAGGCAAAGACTCTGTGTTACCCGACTTAACAGAAGTCTTTATATTTTGGCCTTTTTATAAACAAAAATGTATTTAAGCTTGAGTAAATTAAACATACTTTCTAATATTTTTGCCACTGCGTTGGCGATTTCCCTTTGGTAGAAGCCAAAACCTGTTTGTTTGGTGCCGCGTTTGTTTTTATATATGCAGGAAAAACCCTGAAATAAGAAAGTTTCCTCAAACATGGCAGTCACTGATTCTTCAGTTTGCTTCAAAGTTCAGTTTTTAGTCAATAATTGTTCAAAGATTTGTATGATTGAACTCTTTCCACTGTCTGGCCCTTCATAAATGTCATTTCTTGTTTATGTTTGCTTTAAAATCAGTAGTTATATATTTCATGTTTAGAAGTCCTCACAGTGTAAAAGAAATTATTGAGGACCTGGTCTGTGTTTATAGAGATTATTTTCAGATTAGCATTATGAAGGCAGTTTATTGTCCTGATTAATAATCAGTCCAGATGATTTTTGTATGATTACTAACATTGGATGTGAAGGTTCTGACTCATGTTGGTGTTTAGGTAATTTTTTTGCTTCTTGCATTGATGTTGCTGCTCACTTAGTTTAACACCTCACAGTGAGCTGATCTGTGTGAAATATGAAGAGCAAGTCCAGGTATGCAGCACACATGCCCGCTGGTTTCTGATTGGCTGCAGCAGGCAGGTAAACAACAAACTGCAGTTTGCTCTCAGCAGCTCATCGAGCTCCCAGGTTTCTGATCAGCTGCCATGAATACTACCAGAAAGACGTGTGTGTGTGTGTGTGTGTGTGTGTGTGTGTGTGTGTGTGCGCAAATGTGCTGACTCAGGCACCTCGCTCCCTCCCCGTCTCACCTGCCAATCGGGTCGAAGGTCGCAGCTGCGTTCAGATAAACAGATCGGGCCGCGTGACACACACAGAGCATCTGTCGATATTCAGGAAGGTTTCAGCTGCGCCGTGAGCGCTCCGCAGGCCTGACGCTGCACTTCCTGTCAGCTCCGAGCTCGTGTTCAATAATCCACCCCACACACCCCCCCGTCCGAGGCAAAACAAAGCATCCGTTCATCAGCCAGCATCTCCGCACAGGAGCTCATAGTTCATACAGCTGACTGTCAGTATGTTCATCACCTGTAACATAATATGTGACACACTGAACATGTAAACATAAAAACAAAAGGAAATGCACCGTCATCCACTTTAAAATGGACTCATCAGGGAGTGCAGTCTGGATGTCACTGTGATACTAAAGGATATCTGAAGCAAATAAACTCATTAATTGGTTCTATAGCCTTTATTTTTTTTTTTACAGTTTGTTCTAGAGTTGCAGTGATTTGTTGACCAACAGAAAATTAACCTTAAACCAGATTTTATTTCATTTTAAATTTCAGGATTCTTTTCAATTTAGTTTCACCAAAGTGCGTTTGCTCATTTCACTTTAGTTTCAGTTCAGTTTTTCTTAGTTTTAGTTATAATAATTTTGCCTTAAACTGTGTGGATAATTAATTCCTCCTTCAAGTTTTCTCAGAAGGAATGCCAAAAGACACGTTCCACCGTAACAAGGTGGTAAAATGAATGCGTTTAGATTTGGATTCAAGATGTTTCCTCATAATTTAAATTTTCTGACACTCATCAAAAGAAGTAAACTGTTAGTGACAGACCTAATTTAAATTATGATCTAGGGTGAGGTCTATTATTGGGATAAAAAAAGGGCGTGTGTCCCAGATTTAAAAAGAAAAATAATAATAAACAATTAGATATGACGGATTCATTAAAAATATACAAACGTATTTTATTCAAATCAAAACAGGACAATTAAGAGTTTGATTTTTTTTTTTTTTGAGTTAGCTTCATGTCTGCCGAGTAAACATACAGCTACAGCCAGCAGCTTAGCTTAGTATAGAGTCTGAAAAAGAGAATTAAAATAGTATTTATTGTCATTATATTAAAGTATAATGGCTTTGAGTATGGTATCTTTCATAAAAATAAGTAAACAATAAATATAGGTTTAATGTAGAATATAAAAATGTAAATATTTCTAAACAGTAGCAGCAGTAATGACCATGAAATGTTAAAACAGGGGGAAACGGGTGACAAAAGGAGACACATAGAACAGGAGGAACCACGTGTTGAACTCAGCCATACAGACTCTCATCTCCAAAGATGAAACTCAGTGAGAAGTCAAAGAAGTATGAACTGTATTTCTGTTTCTGCTTTGTCTTACATTCAAATCTGTGGTTTCTATCGCTGCATCAAGTGTTTATTTTTGTGCTGCTCTGACCGCTCGTGTAAAAAGCTGTGGCCTCAGCACCAGCTCTTAGTAGTGACGCCAAGGAGTTGAAATATTTTTTTTTTTTTACATATGTGTTTACAGCCTCAGCTCATTTGTTGTATCCTTTTTAAAAATGTTTCTTTGTTTCAGGTGAGGATGTTTGGTCGTACGCAAAGAAGCTGCCACACTTATTCCAGCAGGGCGGCGTCTTCTACAACATCGTCAAGAAAGACATGGGTAGGTTTGTTTTCACTGAGGTGCCTCACGCGGCATGCAGTTACGCTGAGCTTGACTTATAGTCTTGTATGGAGTCTCTGTAGAGTCTGCACCACAGAGTACATGCCATTGTTAGAATTTATACCTGTGCACTGGTGTGTTTGCATCATGAGTGAACCTGAGCTGATCATGCTGGACTTGAAGCCATGGGTGTAGATTTCAGGGACACATCTCCCCCAATATTTACAACACATTTTTACCCTTGTGTAAAAACATGAAAGAAGCAGAGGACTAGTCTAAAAAAAAAGGTTTTAATATTATTCAATGAGGTATCCATGCCTCCAACAGAGGTGGGTCTTTTTCCTTCATTAATGGGTCTTTTTTACTCAAAATGAATCTGAAATATGAGTTCACACAACCTTTGAATCTTTTGTTGTAAATAATCTGTCATCAACTCCTCCGTGGCTGTGTGCACACAGGCAAGCTGATAATCCTGCAGGAGTCAGAAAGAAAAAGAAGAGGTCCAATATTAGTAGATTTTGTCTCAAAAATAAAGTTGTGAGTCCCTTTTTTTTTAAGTTTTAAAGGGGTGTTTGCTAGTCTTCTAACTAACTGTGAGATGTTGCCTGGCATTCTTGTTTTCAGCCATCAAAGATATGTGAGACGTCTTTCGAACATGGGCAGAAATCTAGCTGAAAAACATCTGACTGAACAGATGACTTGTTTAAAAAGGTTACTTACCCAAAGAAAATACACAGAAGCAGCCTGATACCAGACAGAATAATCAGCTCATTACACTCTGACTCTCACATCAGGAGCCAGGCAACCATAAACGAGGACAGAAGAGTGAATGTGTGTTAACTCAGCAGTGATTATTCTAAATGTGAGAAAAATAATTTTTTGGCAGTACAGAATCCACAGGAGCCTCACTGCACCATAAATTGAAGCAGAAAAGTTGCAATTTGATGCATAAGAATTTATGAGAATGCATGAAAGGAAAGGTCTGATGCTCAAAATTTCATTCCAGACATCCCGACTAATGCGCCGTCACAGTGATCAAATGAAACCTGCACCCATGCTTCGAGCTAATAAATATTGAACGACAGTTACTTTTACTGAAATGCAGGAAGGAGAGAAGACTTCAGAACCAACTGAGTCTATATACGCAGAAAGTCAGAGCTACTGCATTAGCAGTGTGAGCAGGTTAGATACAGTACAGCCTCACATTTTCTTTCACTTCTTCGTATCTTTGTGTTAATTATTACTACCACAGTTTTTACTAAAGTTATATTTCTGGGAAGGTGCACGTCAGATTTACCGCAGTGCGTAAACTCAGCTTTTTGTAGGATATTTTGACTTCATGTTGGTAAATAACATGACATTCAGCAGTGTACTTGTTGTGTTGAATCACTTTTGCACTGGCTGAATGTTCAGAAATTGTACAACGAAGAGCTGCAAGACTTTAAAAGATTTCACTTAGTTTTTTCTCTGGTGCTCTGGAACAAATGGAGGAATAAATGGAACAAAAACAAAACTGAAAGACTGAAAAAATAAATAAATATCGGTGTGGAGCCAGAATGCACATTCGGTGCATCCCTATTTTTAGCTTTGGTATTGGCTGTGTGTCCAAAATTAGTTCTTGTAAAAGTAAACATTTTGTCCATATTCCGGTTTACAGGATCTTTCAGGAACTCCTTCCCAGAGAAGAAAGCGAGCACTGTTATAAACATGTGGAGCTGATTTTGATTAGACGAGAGTCCCCAGATTTTTTTGTAATATGAAACATGTCACTCAGTGCAACAGAGTGGTTAACTGATGTGAAGGCTGGAGCTCTGCAGCACAGAGGAGGAAGATATATCAGATTTTACACAGTCGGTGCTTATTACGGATCAAATTTTGTAGTTTTGTCTTTTTATGGGATTAAAATATATTTTACAGATTTGTGTGGCATGTGCATGTATACTTCAGAAATCTCTGAAAGCAGACTGGTGGGATTCAAGGAAGGATCAGTCTGTTTTTATCTGTAATATTGTTCTTTATTGCACGTGACAGTATTGAAAACTCTAAAACTAATAATACAATATTCTTTATTGCGACTTCATATTTCCAGTTATCAGATTGTCAGACTGTTTTGATCTGATGCTCTGAAGCTAACCAGAGCATAAATAAAAACAAACCCATGAGCCCTTGTTTCTATATTTGCTACTTCCCACCTTTGGGAGGGAGAACAGCTGGAGAGGTGTTATTAAAGTGGACCTATTGTGCTTTTATTTGTTTTCTGTCATATGTATACAGTTACAATGGTGGATGTTATTAACAAATTTCAAATTAACAAATTTCAAATAAACAAGTCAAAGACAAAATCCTTGTGAGCCAAAAGCTCGGGCTTCAGACTGCTTTAAACACTCAGTTACGGAAAGTTTTTTCTACTCTTGGATCTGTATGATGTCACTAAGAGGGGATATCCCCAGTATGGTCATTAGAATCTGGGCGAGTATTTTGAAGCCCTTACCTAAAAGAACAAAAAAAGAGCCATAACTTTAAAAAATGCCACCAATTAAATCCAATTTAAAAAAGAAAATAAAAATAATTTATACATTATAATCCTACTACACTTGTACATGGTTTCTCAATATTACAGCTTCCTAAATGGTTGTGAACCTCAGCTATACACATACGTCAGCGCAACAACACAATTGGCTGATATGTTTCCCATTTCCTCTTGATTGGCTCTTTGAGGGCAGGGGGCGCGACAATGGCCATCTTTATTATTTCAGAATTCTCTCATTTCTATTCAGGATTCTTTGAGTGCCATTTACCTCCTTATAGTTTGTCTCTGGCTATGAGAACAGAAGCTCCACCCACCTGCTGTTTAAACCTTTTGTTTGTGAGGGACAGCCAATCAGAAGAAAGTAGGCTTAAAAGGAGGGTGACCTTAAAGGGGAAGGGAGCTAAAATGGCTTGTCAGAGGATGAACTGCACCAAGGCCCAGTATAAGATAAATAAGGACTGTGAATCATACAAAGCTACTCTAGTAGAAGCAAAGAATGAATGTATGAAGCTGGAAAAGAGCAGAACAGGTCCACTTCAGTGGACCAACAAATCTGTGTGTTGGTGTCCTGATCAGTTTTTCGTCGTCCTCTCTTTCAGGCCTGATGGACGGGAAGCACTGCACACTGCCTCACCTGACGGGGAAAACCTTTGTTTATAATGCAGCAGAGGAGCGCTTGGAGCTCTGTGTGGATGCTGCCGGTCACTTCCCCGTTGGTCCTGATGTGGAGGAGCTGGTGAAGGAGGCGCTGGTGCAGCTGCGCTCTGAGGCATCCACCAGGGGCAGCAGAGAGAGCAGTCCCTCCCATGGCGTGCTGCGGCTGGGCAGCGGTGGGGTTGTTCGTAAAAAAGAGCAGATGCAGAGCGTCACCGCATTCCAGGGTAAAGGTCACTCTCTGGGCAGTGCCGGGGGCTCCTCCCCTCCAGAACACCGGCCTATCACACGTCAGCACAGCAGCGGCGTGGACCTGAGTGCCAGCGTGTCCCGGGGTCCACCAGACCTGTCGGACATCCCCGAGGACACCACCAGGGAGCTGGTCCGCATGGCTCCGGGCTTCGTTACCATGAAGGACGGTCGCGGACTGGACCCCGGCCTGATGGAGCAGCAGCGGAAGAAGCTGCAAGAGATGGTCTCCTCCATCCAGGCCTCCATGGAGCGACATCTGAAAGAGCAGCAGAGTGCCGCCACTGCCTCAGGGGGCAGGGCCAGTCAGGAGCCGACAGGCGGGACTAAGACGGGTGCGGGCCAGCCAACGTCTACAGCTGACCACGAACCTCCAGCTGCAGCGGGGGCGACGGCAGCCAGCAAAACCAATGAGAAGGTGGAGGAACCGGAGGAGATGGACAGCCAGGATGCCGAGCAGAGCAACACCACCGAACCCATGGATCACTCCTGATCACGCCTGAGCCCCAGCACCACCCCGCCCCCGCCTGACCGGCATCTGTGGGTCATAACGCCTCAGGTCGGATCCTCAAGCTTTGGTCTTCATCGTGTTGCGTTGTCTTTACTGCATGACTAAAGAGCGGGCCGACCGTCCTCGCCGCTGCGGACTCCAGGTGGGACAGCGATTGATAAGGCGATATATTGTGACACGCTGTCTGCGATATATCATCGATTCTTTCACACCCATTTCACAGATCTGTCGCAGAAGCTGTTGCCGTGTGTGTGTACACTGTATCCACTTTAGTCTCAGCTGTCGGCACAACTCTGTGAAACTGTAACGCATCAGTTAATAAATACAGCAAATGATTGATCCTCACATTCAAAGAAATTAATTTGCCTCTTTAGCACAAGTTTTTCTCTTCCGTTGATGATGTATCGTGAACGACTGTCTTGCAATATATCGCAGAGTTGCCTGTAAGGTGACAGGATTGTATCTTTAGCCCTGTGGTCCCCACCTGCAGACGTCTGATCCTCTCGCTGTGAACACGCACCAATCTCCACGGAGGAAAAGCGGTGAGACGCATTCCTGTAGATAGAAGAAGAAATCCTTTGAGTCTTAATCTGCCACCAGGAGCTGCAGGCCACCGGCAGAGTCACGTCCTGCAAACATGCTTCCGTAAAAGTGCACGCTCTGAAAAGTGCACCGGCCTCTGTACGCTTCAACGCCTTTGAAATCTGCTTTTCCACCATCATCTGTTTGAGTAGTGCAGGGAAAACTCTGATCTGTGTTTGCTTGATTGTCTGACTCCTTCTTGATCTGAGATTTTTTTTAACCTTTTTTTTTTTTTGCCCCTCCAACGGTCACCAATTAAAAGTTTATGTTCTAGAAAAATCGGTATCATTGAATTGAAGTACCTGCACCACCTACAGGCAAGAGAAGTAACTGCAGTTTCTGTTTGTTATATCTAAATAAAATTTACAGCACATTCTCATACCAAGGCGTCACATAATGCCATTTTGTCGGGTGCTGGCTGCGACTCAACATCATGTCTTTTGGCGTCAGGGCCTTGATGGCTGGCGCAGTGTTGGAAACTATGGTATAAATGTGTTAGAGACCTACAAAGCCCACATAAAGAGGCTGATTGGTGGCAGTGGTTTATCAGCCCGGAGACGGTGGTTAGCGTCCCGTGTGGACCTCTGTGTTTTTCTCTTGGTTGCAGTTATTTTCACTTGCTGATTAATTTTGTAATCTTACATTTGCTGGTTAGGTTAATTGACTGTATAGAAAAAGATGGCCTTGTACTTTACTGTTGTTTTTTTTGGAGCACATATTTAAATGAGAGGATGAATTGCTAAGTCACAACCTAAGAATAGCTAGCTTGGATAGAAAGCTGCACCCATAGACTGTATGGGTACAATTCACAGGAACAGATGCCTGGTAATTAGTGCTAAATAACAGACTGATGTTAGAATTGACAGTTTGGGCAGCAAGCCATAATGTTTGCAAGGTAATTTCATTATAAAGCACCAAAAGGCACCAACAGCACAAACACAGTCCAGAGGTCCAGTTAAGGGACTCTAATTAGCTGAGGTGAGGCTTAGCAGACAGGTAGCAGCTATAGCCACCTGTTTCAGCACCACCTGTCAGACAAAGAGGCCACGCCCCTAATAAAAACTTGAAGTCTTACCAGTATCCAAATGGATGAGCTATATAGAAATTCAGCCCCTGTACAGCAGTTAAGATTGGAGGAACTATCAGGTTATTTTTTATTTTTTTTGTTTTTGTAAGCAGGTTGTAAATGTTTATTTCTGTTGTAAAGTTGGAGATTTTAACATGGGAGTCTATGGGGATTGACTGATTTTTGTAGCCATTAGAGGAACTGCAGCTTCATTTTTCAGCCCTGGATGTTGGTGGTTGGTTAGGTTTCTCAAAAGATCGTAGTTTGGCTTAAAATGCGATCTTGGGAGTGATAGCCCCGTCTCACTCATGCCATAACCCTGCGTATCCCACTCCACCACCAAAGGACGCCTCATATGTAAATGAGACTTTGACAAAACGGCACTATTTGACGTGACAACAGCCTTAAATTTAAGTGTTAAAGAAAACAAGACAAGAAATACTTTTATTCCATATTTGTTTCAGGTGCTTTTTTTTTTTTTTTACCTTATTCATGTGAGGTTTTTATATTTTACATTTTTAAACCCTTAAAAGAAGTTTCACTCATTGTCCACAGGCTGCTGCAGATATATGAGGATCTGCATAAATTGTAGCAATAAAATGCCAAAGATGTGTTGGAGAAATGCAGTTAGTCAACATGAGAGCACTTATAGTTTTTAACTGTAAAATTACCCAGGACCCCCTAAGATTCTGGACATTTAAACTCACAAAGACAGTTTTTAGTGTTCATCAGTGTAGGTTTAATTAGTTCTGTCTTGACTCGACCTATTTGAACCATAGGTTTTGCAGTCCACTTCTTAAAGTGAGATGGTCAAGTACCTGAAAAAGGTTCATATAAGGTTTAGATGGGCTTAAATTTCATGAAGCACATACTTTGTGTTTTGCAAGCAAGAGATGAAATGCCTTGAGATTTGAGTATAAATATAAACTTAGGGACAGTTTGAAGAAGAGTAATTGTACCACTTGTTGCCTGCAGGTGGCGCCATCCTGAATGTGCAGTGGTTATTAATGTCCTCCAGGTCAATGCTTCTCTTTCATCTCAGCTTATATGGAAACACTGTAAAACAACTCTGGACTGGACTGTTACTGTTATTTTATCACCTTAGCAACTACATTTCCCATGAGTCTTAGCCACGGAAACACGGTCAAAGCCTTATGGGAGTCGCTGTCAACAAAATCAGAAGACATTTATCTTCTAGGATTTTCAGAAAATCAGAAAGGAAACACTGAGCTGTGAAGGTGGTGCAGGTTAAAGTGTCTCTGAAAGTGTCTTTGTTATGTGAAGTTATTCGGCAAAGTTATTTCCACATGTACAAATGATAAAACACAAGTGTGTCAGTCAGCTGCTCAGGTTGGTTAACAAAAGGCCCGAATATCAAAGTGCAGAAAGCTCCTGAAGTGATTAAAGCCCATTGTTTATTTCATCATTTATTTGAGATTTTATTCAAAAATTACATCTACTTTTGCTTTGCACATGCAAAGACACAAAAAGGAGAAAAACTAAAGCCCATTCAGGTGGGATTTATCCCTCAGTGGTGCTTTGATGTGATTTCAGGAGGTTTTCTTTGCTCTGAAGCTGTGGTCACATTGAACTTCTGTTCCTTCCTGTCATGCTTTTGGCTCAGTGGCTCGGTTTTCACTTCATGTTTTCTCTTTTTTCGAAAGCAGAACATGGCCAAAGAAAAACCAGGTTCGAGTTTTCACTGGAGTTAAAATTCAGTTTGCCGATCTAATTTGGTTAAAGGCGCTCCTCGGTGGGCCTCTGTGCTTCTGTCCTATGCAAAAATCTTAACTGAACTTCCAAAATGAAACACTACCTTTTGTAGAGATGCACTGAGTGTGAAATTAGTTGGAAAACATTTTAAATTACGGTTTTTAAAAAATGTATTCCCACTTTTGGGAATAATATAGTACCTTTTTCAGCTCTTCTTCACTCTATCTGAATGAGCAAGACTTCACTCGTACATATTTATGAAACTGGATCCCAGATATGAGGAAAACTGATGGGACACAAAAGATAAACATCGACCTCTGCCATTACTGAACAACAAGGCGATTATCGCCGAGTTTTCTGTTCAGCCAGTAAATCAGTGCATCTCTCGTCTTTCAGGCTAAAACTGTAGAACTGAGAGATCACTTTGTTAAATTTATACACAAATCTTCCCTCAGTGTGGCGACGACACCCCAAAGGACACGAGTTTAAGATGATTCTTTTTTTGTTTGTTTGTTTTGTATGGTTTTATTTGCCGTCCTCTTTAGTTGTGTAGCCGCTGTGTGAAGCAAAGATGAGGTTTTTAGAAGCATCCAATCACAGTTTTTAAGGTTTTTGTATTTGCTACTTAAGGAACATCAGCCGGGTTAGAGTGAAAGCCCCTCAGCGTGTGCCTCTTCTCATCATCGATATTTCTTCCACATCGATGTCCACATGTATTGTCATTCTGTGTGAATCACTCAGTAAGCTGCTGTTTTTTGTCAGTTACATGAAAGCAAATGTGTGTGCTACAAGTATATGGACAGTCTCAGCCTCATCCTTCACTGCTCACTGCTTGTATTTATGGATCTGCAGAACAGTCCAATTAGAGTGGTGGTTCTCTCTCTGGCCATGCCCACTCCAGATGCCAGAAAAAAGTTCACACACAATTTTTATCAGTCAATAACCAAAAAAAAAAGGATCAAAACAAAATTTCTGTGAAATTAGTGGTCACTCATTTTCTTTTATTTATTTTCCTTATAAAAAACATTCATTCAGTTTAGTTTCACTCCATAATTTTCCCCCCACTCCTCCATGTCCCACCTGCAGTAACTCTGCGCCCCACCGGTGGGGCCCACCCCACAGTTTGAGAACCTGGCTTTAATGTTCATGCAGAGAACTTGGTTGTACTAAAACTTAACATCTGTGGGGGTGGATGTTATTTTTGTTATGTATGCATGTATTCGCTGCTCTTATTCGTGTGATGCAGATCTTGGTTTTTTTGTTGATGAGCAACTCGTTTTCACTCATTAACAAAAATCAGAGTTGGCCTTAGACGGCGTGATCCGCACAGTTTTGGTCCTGGTCTGTTCTTCCTGCTTCCGTGGCTGAAGGGGAAACTTTTCAGCATGAAACATGACTGTGAGACAGATCCAGATGTTGGAACTCAGCATCTGGCAGGCAGACTGAAGCTAGAGGAGTGGAAGCTGTTACAGCTGGACGTTAATGCTGCCCTAATCACATATTTATACCGTCACATCTACACCTGCGTGCAGAGGGGTTACGAGGGAGGATTCACGTGTATGTGTTGCTTAGCTCCTGGCATGATCGCCATAGAGACTACAACCAATCACTCATTCATTTTGATGCTGAACTGCACAAACACGTGTGTTCTGAATATTTTCATAGACTTTGTTTGACCTTTAGAAAGCAGTTAAATGTTGCTCCAAAGGTTAATACGTCCAGAGGGCTGCTTTCCACAGACTGGACATTATTCTGAGAATGTGTGATCCTGTTCAGCAGCTTTTAGCACATATTTAATTGAAGTTAACAAAAAAAAAAGTTCTCCCAAAAAATCCCAAAGTTTTAGATTAAATTAGGTTTCTTTGCAAAGTGTATGGTTGCCTAGCAGCAGTGCTGAATAAATTTGATTGGCTGGAGGCTAAAAAAAATAAACTTTTCTCAGCTTTTCAGGCTAAGCAGAAAAGAGAATCCAGACTTCCACAATTGGCTCTAAACTTTTTGCATCAGCGGGATAGAAGAAGTGTTTGTCCCACCTGCTGTTTGTGGCTCATGTTTCTTTTCGAGTTTATTTCTGATTTGTGCCACAAACTTTTAGCACTGTTGGCTCCTTTTTTAAAAAATGTTGGATTTTCTACAAGGAAAAGCCTGTTTCAGTATTATGTGTGTGTGTGTGTCTTCTTGGAACTGTTTTTGGGACCCAGAACCTGGAAAAAGATTTGTATGCTTTGGAGTATTTCTGAGGAAAAACAGCATCTTATTTTCATCATTCATCAAACCAAAAGCCTCAAACATTGATCTGAATTTTACAGAAACTGGATCATTGATACCCGTGGTTCTCGGATGATTTTCAAGTTGTCATTTGATGCTTGTACAGAAATGTGCAGATTTTTTTCACTGTGTTTTGGGAAGTACACTTTCTCTTTTGGCTGAGATGTTCAGACTGATATCACTCTCATGTCTGAGCGGCTGCTTAGCTTAGCATTAACACTGGAAACTGGCTCTGGCCAAAGGTCACTAAAGCCACCTCTGAATGTCACTGATGCATCTCATCGGTTAAATGTGTGAAGGTGAAGTGTACAACAACATGTGGTTGTAGCAGACCTGTGAGTGGTATCAGTCTCCTCTTCTAAAAAGGAAAAAATATTTCCCAAAGTGTTAAAATTACAAAGATGGAAGTCAGTTTACACTTTTGCTTTGTTGCCAACACAAATGCTTCTCCACATCTCCATGTTGCTCTTGAAAGAACTGAATCATCAGGCCTTAAAATGTGCACAAAATACGTTTTACATTTCGGTTCTTTTAGTTTTGCTTTAACTTGTGTCTGTTTTGACTCGAGCTGTCATCTGTTTGAAGTTAAATCTTCATATTTTGACTTTAAAAATCTCTTTTGTTGGCCTTTTTTTGTTTTCTGGTTTTAGCAAAAAATCTTGGTTTCAGAATCACAATCCTTCTGTTTTTCAGCTCTTTTGCCGCTGAGATGAAGAAATGTAAGGCTTAGCACTTTGAGGAAAAACAGGGAATGTTAGTGTAGCATGCTCATATTAGCCGAATCACCATCATTCTCATCATCAGTCAGTCAGTCAGTCAGAGAGGAAGCGGGTCGGCCGGACGAATCAGAAGGAAGGAGAGTTTGCTCAGATCAGACGACACTGCTGTAACAGACTTGAAGTTTTTCTTTGTGACTGCTGTACTAATGACATGAATTGTAATCCACCTGTATAATAGTATATATTGTAGTATATTTGGATCTGTACAGAAACACAGATTGTTCAGTTCCTGCAGTAATGATTTCTTTTGTTAACTTCTCTCTGGTTTGCTAATAAAATATTGATGATACACGGCTTCGACATCGCTGTTTGCATGTGTGATGAATTTCCAACCCCGACAATAAAATCACTTCCTTCACATGTTTCCGTATTTTGTCGTCACTCACAGATTTTTATGTTTGTCTGTTTAAAAAAAAAAAAATAAAAAATTAAGGCTGTTTGTTCCTGTTTGAGACAAAAATCATTTTATCTCTGTTGTCCAGTCAACATAAAGCAGCTTGTAGAGAAAAGTGAGAGCACAGGTGTGTTTTTCTATTAAAGTACGTCTGGGCAAAAATATTTTAGAGCTTTAAATGTCACAAACTGACCATGTTACTGCTCCACAAATGTCTCTTTTCCAGATGAATCTTTTATGATTATGACAGGGACAACTTTTACATTTCTTTCAGTCACTCAGAGACTGTTTGGTCTCAATCAGGGGTATCAAACATGTGACCTTACAGCCAGAATCAGCCAGCCAAAGGCTCCAATCCGGACCTCTGGATGACTTTGCAAAGTGTTAAAATCGCAGTGACATCATTATTGTCTTCAGTTTTTAGATAAAAAACATTCCTATACCTGCTGAGGTGATGACAGCATTAACAACAGGAGTGAAAATATTTTTTAAAAAAAAGTAAAAGTATTTATAGATTTCGATAAACTGTTTGAAACACAAAGTTTAGTTTCAAAAACTCCACACATGAAGGCTTGTAATGCACTTTATATGGGAAAGCTTGCGGTGTCATGTCAGTGCAACCATGGGTGGAAATTAAAGGGGAGATAAGGAGGTCTAACTGCTGTTTTCTTTTTCTGTGAGAAACAGCTCTGTCCTCCTCAGTGCATCTCTGTACATGCAGTGAACGCTGTTGGTTTAATTATACGTGGAAAACAGTTGTAAGTTCTGAAAGATGGCCTCACCCTCATGTAGCTAACAGTGGTTTGGTCCACTGGCTCCCCAAACTCCTTTACTGTATACAAAGGATGTGTGACTGTTCCTTGCTTCCACCACTCAGTAAAATTAAACATTTTCACTATTTTATTAGCTCCGTATACCTCACCTTTAAAACTTAAGCTTCATATAGGTCAGTGCTCAATAAAATCATTATAACTTAAAATTTTCAAGCACTTTTCAGGAGTTTTTCTTTGGTTCTTGCATCCTTCTGTGCGACCACATTTTTTTTTTAAATCCTGAAACGGTGCCCGATACCTTTATCTTTGACAGAAAGAAGTTAACCCGACTCATCACAGTTGAGCTGTTTAACAGTTTTGTGATGAGCATTTCAGAAAGCTACAGAAGCATAATCCCTTCAGTTGACAAAAATGAATTTTGTTCCTTTTATCTGAATGAATGAGATATCTTAAAATCACAAAGAGCCTCCGTGAACTAGTAAGCTTGATTTCATGGCCCTCTGCTTAGTTTAATACAACTTTATTTGGATTTAGGTTTGAAATATTGGCAGATATTGGGGTCTTTGCCTCTTGAATCGTCGGCTTATATCCTGATCCTGGAGAAATACTGCAATACCCAGCAGGCAGTCTGTCTCCTGGGGGTTTTAAGACATCTCAGTCTTAATTTGAAGATGCAGGGAGTAGAGGTAGTGAAGGTTTTGTTTTTGTTTGTTTTTTGTCAAGTGAATGCATTAAGAGTTTTATTGTTGACAATCAGAGCAGCTTCCGGCGGAAGTGGACGGAAAGTAGCGTTAACTTTACGGTTGTATCGATGGTCGGAGCTGGAAGCTGACGGTGTTGTCGTATCGCAGAGGAACATTTGAGCTGTTGGAGAAACAATGTCTGCAGTCCAGCACCTCAAAGTGTTTGTTAAGGAGCGTCTGAGCGCCGCAGCGGAGGAAATCTTCAGGGTGTTTGAAAAGACCATCCTTCAGTACGAGCAGGAGCTCGACCGACAGCGCAGACAGCAGGACGGGCCTGTGAGCTGGAGAACAGACACACCAGGTATGTGACACAAAAGGCCTTTAATTCACCGGCTTTCTCTGGAAGAAGAAGACGAAAAAGTGACTTCTGCACACTCAGGCCGGGCGAACACTGTTAGCTTAGCCTCCGCAGGAGCCGCCGACAACAGAACTGCTGAAGTGGAAATTTGGGGGATTTGATTGTTTTTTTTTTTTTGTTTTTTAATCCTTTCCAAATTACAATGTACATATTTTTAAAATCTGACGTATCTGGTTTCATGCACACGTAAAGCTCTGCCCCACATCAGACACCCCAGTTTAATCATTCCAGTGTGAGACTGCGGTTACTGCTGCTGTTTGTCTAATGAAGAGCAGTTAAAAAAGACAAAGAAGTTATTGTCAGTTATGGACAAACTTCAACAGGTTTTACTGAAAGTGGACGGATTTCTTTCACCTGATCTGAAAATCATTTTTCACCATTTGGCTCAGCTCACTGTGCTGCCTCATAAAAGAAAATAAACTATGA
This sequence comes from Paratilapia polleni, assembly GCA_015106735.1. Lineage (NCBI taxonomy): Eukaryota > Metazoa > Chordata > Actinopteri > Cichliformes > Cichlidae > Paratilapia > Paratilapia polleni. The sequence goes on from VUQI01009708.1 coordinate 23,381, forward strand.
CAAACTGATTTAAAAATCTGACATCGGCTGATATTTTTCACACACATGAAACAAAGACTTCCCTGTTTGTTATATATAGTTATTCATGAGTCCTTACTGGGATAATATGAAACTATAAACTAGTTTTACTGTTACAACAAGCCGTGGATTAGTCCCTGCCAACTCCGATCAGCTGGTCGTTGAGTTTGTGGCTTTACAAACATGCGTTGCCAACAGGGAAGTTGCAGAGTGCCCTCTAGTGGATTAACTATGCAACTTCAACACTGATGACATGGTTGAAGGGTGTTTCTTCCATCTGTTTTTTACTTTTTAAATTTTTTTATCAGCCATTATAAATGCTGACACGATATATCTGCAAATAGCAAATATCGGGCTCCAGTACCGACTCACACTAAATCAGTTTGTGGCAAATTTTAGTACCAGAGCACGTCTGGGTTTGAGGAAGAAAGCGAGTGAGACCATGTGACGTCACTCCTGTGGCGTGTTAAACCCAAACAAAAACACAGAGCAATGACGGCAGCGAGCTGAAAGTGGTCTCAGGTGTGGTTAAAGTTTCCACAACACAACGCAGACAATGTTTGTACTGCTGGATACAAAGCTGGACATGGTAACACATTCAGTCTGAGGAAACACCTGGTCAAATACAAAATTTATCTAAAAGCTGAACGGTGTACCGTATTTGTTAGCCTGCAGCCATCTGAAGCACACAACGTCGTGATGAAACCTTTAGTGCGACATCGACAGCTTCATCAGCATCTTCTTCAGATCATTAATTAGGTAGTTGGTTAAGTTGTTGTCTGAGTTGTTGGTTGTTTAAACTTAGCATTTTTACACTGGCTGCACCGAAATTTCTTATCAGCATCTATTCACAGGAAACAAACACCGTACGTGAGACAGTGTGTCTGAAACCTTAGTATGGAACCATAACCAGTAACAGAAAATTACTATTTAATGTCATAACATGCAGACACTGTGACAGTGATGTTAGCGTCACAGACTCAGGTGTGGTGTGTAAAAGGTTTTAAATAAACAACAAAATGTTTCAAATGAGAAGTTTGGACTTATTTTGTGAGACAAAATGTTCAGTTTATTATTTTACAGAAAGTAAAGTACCAAAAAAAGTACCATGTTGGTTCTAACATGAAAGGTTCCCAACCCTGAATGACAGAGAGGCGTACACCTCATGCTGTCACTGCACTCACACACACTGTGTCACACACAGGTTTTAAGCATTTAAAACACTACAAGAGGTAATCCTAAATAACTAACACTGGACCACATCTACAGGCTACCCAACAAATTCAAGGATCAACAACCTGCTTTAAACCACCTCACAAAGTGTCACGCACAGTTACAACCAGACAAACATGCAGCGCGCTGAGGGAGAAATGCAGCCAGAAACTACACAAGCTAACTCCTCAAACACTGGGACAGTGTGAGTGTTTAATCGCAACACATTTCCTTTTGTTTTTGCAGTTTACGGTGAGGTTGTTCTTTAAAGAGCTTTACAGGTGAAGGACCTCTTTTTCCCTGCACAGAGAGATGGGGTCTCCATCGGCTCCTCAGCCCCGGTGGGGTTAGACAAACCATCATCTTAAGCTTGGTGCTCTTTCATTACCAAACTCTATGATTTCAGTTTACTTGTAGTTGTAAAAGTTTGTCAGTAGAATTCAGCTGAGGGAGCACAGAGACCTTTTTGGATGGGTCTGGACCCTCAAGACCCATAACACTGATGCTGTGCATAAAATTGGATTAGGAAACATTGCCCACAGGCCTGCGCCCTCTTGGATTATATGAAAAGAGTTTAAACATTTTTGTGCTTACAACAAGCTGTTTTACAAAGTGGAGACAGAAGGATTTTGACTCTTTATTTAACTAAAAGTACAAAAGTGCTGTTGGGCTGCCCCCCTCAGGACATGCCCCGGATTTATAGCCTTATTTCTGAAGGCCTTAGACCAAAGGATCTCAAGGTTCTGATGTGTGAGTGCCAATTTAAAGAGCTAACAGATCATTTAAGGCCACACTCTGTTCAGAGGAACAGAGTAAATATGATAATAAGAGCTGTAGTCTGCAGCTGTCTGTAAAATCCCCGCCTGAAGAAAACTTCAGCCTGCAGTGACGTCTGGAATAAAATGAAATGAACAAACGCTCTCTTGGTGTTTCATAATATGACACGAACTGAGAATGAATGAAATGTACAGCAGTGCATTCTGGTCCTTTTCATTCTCGAGGGCCACATCATGTTAAGCCTTGATCATACTTTCCGTGAGTTCACTCTGAGTGACATAAATTTCATCACCAGAGGGTGAGCGTGAGAATCCGTCCACATGCCGGCCTGTTTTTTATGACTGCACAAACTCATCTGCAGAGAATTAACATTATAATGCATGAACCGCCCCAGGTGGTGGACTTCAGACGTATAACAGGAATGATTATTCGGCCGCCTCCTCTTCAGCTGTCTGTGTCTGTTTCTGCAAAGGAGTGCAATCAAGGCTAGAGCTCACAGTGACCTCAAACACCAGAGCCTAAATCAGACAGGTGGTTTTTTTAGATTTTGAGGTGTGCTAAATGATACATGTGATACACTTTAATATGGCATTAAACAAATGGCATAATGAGCAACCCCTCATTTCTTTACATTTTGCCAGGAAAATGTGAAATAGGTGCAGAGATTTATTGAAACCTCACAAATAATGAAATACAGACTGTTTTGCCTTATATGCTGTATAATTCTAACGATCTTGAAAGTCAGTATTTGGTATGAACACCTTTATTCTTCCACACAGCCTGAACTCTCCGAGGCAGCTTTCTTGTCATTTCTTTAAGTAGTCTTCAGGAAGAGTTCTCCAGGCTTCTTGAAGGACATTCAAAGCTCTTCTTTGGATGTTGGCTGCCTTTTGTTCTGTTCTCTGTCAGGATGATCCCACACTGCTTCAGTAATATTGAGCTCCGGGCTCTGGGGAGGCCAATCCATGACTGATAGAGTTCCATTGTGTGTTTTTCTATCCAAGTATGCTTTGACTGCATTGGCAGCATGTTTGGGATCATTGTCATGCTGAAAAATGAAGCTGCTGTCAGTCAGATTCTTTCCAGATGGTGGCTCAAAATCTGACTGTACTTTTCAGTGTTCATAATTCCATCAACTTTGACAAGATCTCCAGCACCACTGGCTGAAACGCCGCCCCAAACCATGACAGAGCCTCCACCGTGTTTTACAGATGGCTACAGACACTCACTGTTGTACCTCTGTCCTGTTTTCCTCCTCTTCATATTTGGTTACTACTCAAGCATTCTCAGTGTAACTGAGAAACCAGCCGTGCTTGTTACCGATTAAAATAAATCACAAATGTGGTGCTCCACCTTCAAGAGAGAGGATGTGACGTCAGATTTTTTTATCAAAAAACCTGCCAGGCTGATAAACAGGTGATCCAGATTATTGAGCATTAATCTTATTAACTGTTCTGAGTCTGATTTTTCTTTACGTGATAAGTCGTAGAATTACTGCTGATTAACAGCAGCTGCTTTGACCTGCTGTTTGTCTTTCTAATCAACAAGAGCAGGGATCAGAACAGCGGGGCGCTCGTACCTGAAACTTTTTACACTGAACTTTGTTAAGAAGAGTGTCTGAACTTGAGCATCACTAACAGTTGTGCATCACACTGGCACACTTTAAATTTGACTCCCATATGTGCTCACACTGTAGAGTCCTATTAACTCTGTGAGGTGTACGTAGCCCTAACCCTAAGCTGTCAGAGTGTCACAGTTAGTTTGAAAATTGTTCTTCCAAGTTTTATAAATCAGAGGATCGAAAAACAATCATTCTAACTGACCTGACTTCACTCTTACAGGATTAAATGGTTCAAACTAAACTAAATTTTCTCACATATTTGTTGTAACTGGGGTTGGGTGATTTGCTTCATAGTCCAGTCACCCCGTTGGCCCTCTGTGGCATCGCCGATGCAGCAGAGGAGCATCGGCGATCTTTTCCATTGTGGCAGTGCTGTCCACTTTCTGTAACGCTCCAATGTGTGGCCCAAAGGTGCAGAAAAGTTCACCGGTCAAAAAGAAACACACACACGGGGAGTTTTTCACACTTCCAGGACGAAGAAACGTTTGCATACAGTGCTGATTGATTTATATAACCGTAATTAGTGAACATAAGTGGCTGGATATCAGCTGAACAGCTATAATGTTATAAAGTCATGACATTAACTTAGACCTGTAATTCTGCTGACCTGTCCAGTGTGAGTTTTTTTTAATCTATGTAAAATATCTCACCTGTGTCTCTTGCACTCTTCACCGTCCCCTCCCCCCACACAGCCGAGTTTTTCACAGACAAAAAAGACCGACAAGTTAAGGAGATGAGCAAATGCGGTCACTTAATGCTCTGATTTAAACAATCAGTCAGAAATATCTTCCTGTTTCCTCTCATTTGATGATGATGATGGATCAGTTTAGCTGCTCCACAAACAAACATTAACTTTAGTGCCCAGAAGTTGCGAGTGTCTGTTATATGTGTAGGTGCAGATTTAATTTATTATGAGTCTCAGAATAATGAAAATGTTAATTTAACGGATCAGTCAGATAAATGAAATTGGATAAAAATCGCGTTGAATTGCAAGCGATCGCCAATCACTTTGACCATCATCAGTCCCTCATTGTCCATCGGCACAAACCTAGCTGTAACACCACAATATGAGGTAATTTCTTTTCCCTTTGTCCCTCCAGACTTTCCACAGCAAGTTGACTGCAAGGAGGAAGGGAAGGTTCTCGTTGACCAGGAGCTCTGTAAGCAGAAGGGGACGTCCAGTCTGGACCAGGAGAAACCAGAACCTGTACAGATTAAAGAGGAACAGGAGGAATTCTGTAATAGTCAGGAGGGAGAGCAGCTTGTCCTGAAGGAGGAGAGTGATACGATTATGGTGACTCTTACTTATGATGAAAGTGACCTCAGTGAACCACAGCACAGTTATGTGGACCCAGGATCAACTAGAAATGTAGAGCCACAGCCAGAGGAGCTACATCAGAGTAACAGAAGCCCCACTAACATTGTCATACCAGAGAGTCAGTGTAAAACTGACACAGGGAAAAAGTCTGTAAAATGTGATGTGTGTGGAAAAGCCTTCAAGTACAATTTCCAAATGAAGAAACATTACAGAATCCACACAGGTGAGAAGCCGTATGCTTGCAGCACCTGTGGAAAACGATTCTATCAGATTTATTTTATGAAGTATCACGAAAGAAATCACACAGGTGAGAAGTCACACCTTTGTATCACCTGTGGGAAAAGATTTACTGACCTATCGGCGCTTAAAAGGCACACATCCATCCACACAGGTGAGAAGCCATATTCCTGCGAAACGTGCGGGAAAAGTTTCACTCAGAGTGCGAATCTGCTGGTCACATGAGAACCCACACAGGTGAAAAGTGGTATTCCTGTGAAACATGTGGGAAGA
>VUQI01009708.1:28856-43000 GCA_015106735.1 Paratilapia polleni
ATCCACACAGGTGAGAAGCCATATTCCTGCGAAACGTGCGGGAAAAATTTCAGGCACAGTGCGACTCTGTTGGTCCACATGAGAACCCACACAGGCGAGAAGCCGTACCTTTGTAACACCTGTGGGAAAAGGTTTACCAACCTGTCGGCATTTAAAAAGCACGCAGCAATCCACACAGGTGAGAAACCGTATTCCTGCAAAATATGTGGGAAAAGTTTCACTCAGAGTGGAAATCTGACTGTTCACATGAGAACCCACACAGGTGAAAAGTGGTATTCCTGTGAAACATGTGGGAAGAGTTTCAGTCGGAGTAGTAATTTGACTGTTCACATGAGAACGCACACAGGTGAGAAGCCTTACCACTGCAACACCTGTGGGGAACGATTTAAATACGCAGCAACACTAAAAAACCACATGGGAACTCACGCAGCCGAGACGTCACACGCTTGCAAAACATGTGGGAAAGACTCCAGGGGGAGTGATAACTTACTGGTCCCTATGGGAACCCACACAGGTGAGACATCGGAGTCCTGAAACACCTGTTGGGGAAAAAGTATTATCTGGAAAGCCCAACCTAAAGGTACTCATTGAAATTAAACGTGTATAAAAAATAGTTAATTGAAGCTATCAACAGAAGGTGAAGAAAGAACTGCTGTGACTTTATATTCATCACACCTGTGTGTTGGTTTGAAGAGATATCAACTACAGCTCAAATAAGGCTGGGCTGGACTTTCAAGTAATACAAGTTTGTACCACCAGAGGGTGCAATGAGACGATATAGCCTTCATTTAATCAGGTAATAGTAAGTCTTTAAGAACACTTTCTTATTTTCAGTGGCTCCATGCAAAAGGCAACAGTGTAGCAGAAAACAGTAACAATCTTTCAGAATTGGATACACCAGATAATTTCAGTGGCACACTGATTATGACAGGAGTAATTAAAATATAAAACATTTTAATGTCATTATAGGAAAGAAAAAAAAACGTGAATAAAATCAAAACCCATCTGCCCTTATGCTCTAGTAACAACAATTAAATCTTTGGCACTGGGCTGTAGAATCAGTCCTTAACAGGCTGCTTGTTGTGTTTGTCGACTGGCTGTAATGCCGCTTTGTGATGCTGCTGTTTTTAATCAGTCAACATCTGGCTCATTAGTGTTACTGAAGTGCAGCCGTGAAACAAACTCCATTCGGACTTTTTCTTCCAAACTCTATGGCACAACTTGCTCTGTCTCCAGGTAAAAACACCCGTCAGCCTTGAGTAACACATTATCTCTGCCTCACCTGGCTCACTTGGTGTGATTGTGTGTGGGCGGGGCTTCAGACAGCCCGCAGTGAAAGTCCAGCGCAGAAGCAGCACGGGCAGAAATGAAGCAAAACGAGTCTTGATTGTTTAAACACAGCAGACACGGCTCCTCTCTGGGAGCACATCCGCACTTTTTTCTTCACCCTCCTCCTTCGTCTGTGTTTACTGTTCCCGAAGGCAGCACAGAGACGTCACAGCGTGAGCATCTCGGCGTTACCCTGCGTGTTATGGACCACGATGTCTGTTGAACTGAGTTAGCTGTGGCTTATTAATTGTTGTCTTGCATCATTTAGGGTGAATAGTTAATAGCGGCCCCTTCTCAACTCACTGTTCAGTGCTTCCAGTGGCCAATAATGATACGTTTGAGCTGTTCAGCAGTGTTTGAATAAATCATACCCAGTTATGAGATTAGGACGCGTATACTGCTCAGCACTAATGTAGATTTTACATTAAACAATATTCATCCAGCCGGATTGAATAAATTTAATGTATTTAATCCATGAAGGCCTTTTATATTTATTTAAATGAGCTCCACGCAGACTGTTTTGGCCGCTGTACTCGTCTTTGGCTTTGGGTGTTTCTCCTGTTTTTACAGCAGCATCTAATCTCACAACGCCACACGTTTTACCCGTCTGACGCCTGCTAGTTAGCAGCACGAACATCTGCTATTTCTGTTGTTTATTGGCAAACAGCTTGTAGGTGCATTACTCCCACCTTCTGGCAGTAATAGTGCATTACATTCTACCAGGTGCAGTTGAAACAAGGGAAAATGTATAATTCAGGACAAAAAATGGTTGCATAAACGTTTTAATTTTTTAAAACGTAATGACTTTGAATATTCAGAAATCATGACCATCCTATTAGTACGGTTAGTCAGCCGACACTAAACCCCAGGCTGAGTTTCTCAGCAGTGTCTGCTGATCTTCTGTAATAACTTGTGAATGAGTTGTTGAGGATTTGCAGGGGGTCATTAAAAAACATACCTTTAATCAAACATTTATGAATTTGTAGAGGTTGAAAGTGGAGCTTTCAGACTTGAAGTGCCTTTAAACTTGAGCAGCGATGGTGTGAGGTTATTGTGTCACACTGTGTGAGATGCGTTGAATAAAACGAAGACTCAATCTGTGTCAGACTGAACAAAATGAGTGAATCTGAAGGTGCCAAATGGCGTAGATCATGCTTAATGACTGTTAGAGAATAACACAAAAGACAAATGGAGACCTCTGCTAATTATGAGGTTTTGGTGGTTTTCAGTCACTTCTATGCTTGAGAGAACAGGAGCATCAGTGTTACCTGGTTTAATGTAATAAATATGATCTTTAATATCTTCTTTTTTCTTTTTCTTTTTTTCAAAAGTATTTTGAAAAATGTCAAATTAATTTTAAGTTATATGTAATCGTGTCCATCTTGTAAAATCCATTATGCTTTGTGGTGGTTCCTGTTTCTTCTTTTATCAAAGTTTAAAGTATTAAAGGTTTATTGTAGAGGAATATCTGGAAGCGACAGATCTGAACGGATTAACGAGCTGTTTGGGGTGAATATGACTTTTTTTCTTTGCAGAAACAATATAAACTGAATTTATATATCATGTCATATTTGATATAACTGCAACTTTTTATATTTAAACATTAAACGTGCAGAGACTTTGATTTGCCTGCTGTTGGACTTGTTCTTCTCTTCAGGATAAAATCTGGGTTTGGGTCAAAATGGGACAGATAGTCAAAGCAGGCGATCAGCGAGGGTGTTTATGAGGTTATTTCAGTGAAGTCTGTGAATGAAGAGTTCAATGAGACGGCTGCACATGAACAAAGTCTGGAGTACACCTCGTAGTACAGCTGGAAAACCAGGCTGTCTTTGCATTAACTGGCTTGACAAAACCTGAAACCCCAGGTGGAGATAACAGGTATCAAGATGATGCTTATCGACTATCTGTGTTAAGCCGGGCTCTCTGGTTCAGGCTCTGTGTGCGCACATAAAAAGGGGCGTTTGACTCGTCATGTGACTCTTCTGCCGCACAAATTGATCCCTGTGAGTGCCACCCACTCCAATCAGAGATGTTATCAGATGAAGATGATGAAAGAACATAAAAATATAACAGTAAAATGCAGCACTAAGACAAGATTAATGCTGCAGAAAATCAATATTGGGATTTAATGCTCACAGAGCAGTAAAATAAACATTTTAATTTGAGTTAATTACGCTGAGTGCGCCCTCTGTTATTAACATGAAGGCTGCACATTAGAGTCTGAAACTTTAAACTGGATCCATTTAAACATTAAAGCTTACTGTCCCACAGCCTGATAAGGGAAGTGTGGAAACCACTTTAGTTTGTCTGCAGATCAAAGTGAGATTAATTGAATTGGTTGAACAGGTATTCTTGGTGTGTGTTTGTGTTCTCGTGGCTGCAGTTTCAGCAGAGTAAAAGAGACTCAGCAGCAGATTAGAAACAAGTAGAACAACATTTATACATTTTCTGCATCACCAAATGGATACATGCACATTCCCTTGACAATGCAACGCACAGTTTGTGCTGCTGTAACTTTACAGCTGGGCTTCATTTGTGGTGTTAGTAAGGTACATGTAAAACATGTTCCCCCTGCAGGGAATCTGTATTGCACTTAAAGTTCACTGTAAGTAAAAGAATCAGAGAAAACGTGGCACTTCCAGACAGTTTTAAACTGAAATTTCTGACCAGGTTATGTGTTCAGCATAAGTTACCATGGTGATTTAGCCAGGTAAAAAAAAAAAAAGCCACTTTCATGACAGAAAACTCTTGAGTTTAAGCTCAGTGTGGCTCGCTCACCCGTTGATCTTGCTTCGTAGTACCCCTCTGGATGATGTCTGTTGCTCTGTATGTGTCAGTGACAGAGGGCAGAGGTGAGTGTATAAGGTTCTGTGCAGATTTCAAAACACTCTGCAGTGCTTTCTGTGAGCTACAGTGCAGCTTGTGAACCACACCAGGATGCACCCTCTCCTCTTTAGTCCAGAGGACACGGCGTCCTTGTTTTCCAAAAAGAAAAAAATAATAATAATAATTTTTGAATTGTCTGACCACAGAACAGTTTTCCACTTTTCCTCAGTCCATTTTAAATGGGCTTTGGCCCGGAGAAGTCGGCGCTGTTTCTGTATCATGTTCACATAATAAAGTAAAATGTAAGAAGAGCTGAACCACATAAACATAAACACATTACTGCTGGAGTGCTTTGAGGGTTTCAGGTGATTCAGGTATACAGGTATGTAATGACACAATCATTTTTTTAAATTCTGTAAAGCTCCTTTGTTACTCTGGGTGAACATTATTAAAATATAAGAACTATTTTCACTTTTTAACTTGATTTGCTTTAAAGAGAAAAAAAAATCACAGACTCTTTCTACCGTTGTTGGTGCCTGTTGGCATTATGGGTAACGGGGATCTTTTGTGTCCAATAACACTTCAATCATACCAAAAACGTTTTATTTCAAATATTGTGTGACTTAATATCACAGCACAAGACATTACATTGTCTGTACATAATTTATTAAAGTGTTCATATGAACATGACAGTTTATATCAAAAACTTATAAAACTTAAAATCTGTTATGGATTAACTTAATTAACAAATCAGGCTACCTCACAGAGCAGAATTATCTCTGCTGAATTTGAAAGTTGAACACATCTCATCCAGTTTTTTCTTAACAGTGTGTGCAGTAATGGTAACACATAGCTGTGATTTAAAGATTTAAGCATTGTAACATGAATGCATCACTGTTTAAATACAAAGTAGACAAGAAAAAAAGTAAAGAAGAAAATAAAACATAAAGGCTGCTGCTGTTTTCGGAATACTTTGTGTACTTTGTGTATTTGTAAAAAGGCGACACACAGAGCTCAGCTGTGAGCTTCTGGAAGTAAAAATCCCATTCACATTCTCCATAGGGAGTTTGAATATGAGCCATAAAGTTGTAACCACCCGAGGCAGACTTACTACGAGCTACGACACTGAAACGATGGTATGTCATCACGTAGAAAACACGAGTCAGCGTGATATTGACCTTGTTTTAACAAAAAAGACTTTTACTCGCGATGTCTCAGAAAACTACTCTACCCACAATCCCACATTGAAACAGTCACGTCTCTGATTGGTGAAGGTCTCTGTTACCAAGGTAATGTTTAAACCCGCGAATGTCAGGTCGCTTAGCCACCAAGAAACGTTAAAAACCGCGAGAACCAGTATACTATATCGATAACTAGGCTATAATACACACACACACTGTCAATCAAAAGGATTAAATTCGAGAAGGCTGGAAGTCTTTTGCTGTGGAATCTGGGATTTGCAATGCATTGTGGGATGCGTAGTTCCTTTACTGTTAAACGTTATGTACTCAGTCTTGTACCTTTGCCTATTTTTTCGTTGTCGTTTATTTTTTTTGATCCAGATGAAATTTTTTTGTGGTCATGATTCGCCTCGTCGCTGGTTAGCTTGGTTCAAGGCTTGAAACTCTTTATATAGTGGAAAATATTTCACTTCCGGAACGGGAGCCCTTTAAAAAGTGGGCTGTTACTGTTGAGCTCTAGAAAAAGAAATCGGGGGGGCACTAAATGAACTCCCCACTCTTCTGCCGGAACTTCACAGTGTGACATCCGGCGGTAGTAAACAGGAGGAGGCGCTAGCAGCGTTAGCCGCTCCGTGGATGTCTGAGTTGCTGAAACCAGAATGTCTTCAGTTCAGGGTTTCCCTCCTGCTTATAAACTCCATCGGACTGATGTGGAGAAAATCTTCGTCCATTGCAAGGAGGAGCTGCTGGATATCAGCTGGAAACCTGAGATAAAGTTACACAGAATCGGTAAGAAAGAATGTGATGTTTACAGTTATTTTAAGGCTAACAGAAAGCTGCAGCTGCTGTTATTCCGGGTTATTCCTCAGACAGTCAGCATTAAACACACAGCCTGTGTGAGGCAAGGTGGAAACTGACTGAACGGAAGATCAGTGCACACTGTAGAAACATGACATGCACTTTGGAGCTAACAAAGAAACACTCAGACCACAGACAGTATTAATGATGGACGGAGCTGATGTCCCGTTTTGAAGCTTCAAGGGTCGTTTCTCATTACCAAGAACACCAAGTTCATACAACCCCAATTCTTTTAAAAAAAAAAAGTTGGGACATGGTGTAAAATGTAAATAAAGACAGAATGCAGTGATTTGCAAATCTCATAAACCCACATTTAATCACAACAGAACACAGAAAACATCAAATGTCTGAACTGAGAGAATGTACCATTTTAAGAAAAATGTCAGCTCATTTTGAATTTGAAGGCAGCAACACGTGAGAAAAGTTGGGAAAGGGAGTGGTACAAAACAGAAACAGCTGGAGGAACATTTTGTAACTAATTAGCTTAACTGGCAACAGGTCAGGCATGATTCTGTCATGGAAATCACTGCATGGGCTCAGAACACTTCCAGAAATCATGCGAGCAGTTTGTTGTGCCATGATCCAGAAACGCCGCTGTCTTCTCCGGGCCAAAGCTCATTAAAAATGGACTGAGGCAAAGTGGAAAACTGTTCTGTGGTCAGATGAATTATTTTTGGAGAACATGGACGCTGTAAACAGTTCAAAAGCCTGCATCTCTGATGGTATGGTGGTGCATTAGTGCCTGTGGAACTGGCAGCTTGCACATCTGGAAAGGGACCATCAATGCTGCAAGTTATATACAGGTTTTAGAGTGCTGAACTGGCCTGCCTGCAGTCCAGACCAACTGAAAACATTTGGAGCATTATGAAACGAAAAATACGACAAAGAAGACCCAGAACTGTTGAGCAGCTAGAATCCAATATTTGATATGTTTCCTATGTTCTATTGTGAATAAAACATATTTTATTCTATTCTGTTTCCCATTTTCCTAGCAAAATACAAAGAAATGGGTTTGGGACTCTGCAGTTATTGAGTCAGCAGAGCGTTGGAGACTTTCATGCACTATCTGGCTCAGCACTTGGCGACCCTGCTCTGTAACTTTCTGTCACTTTGTGGCTGAGTTGCTGTGGTTCCTAAACTTCCACTTTGCAATAATACCACAAACAGCTGATTGTGGAATATGTAGGAGGGAAGAAATTATAATAACCTTTTTCACGTGTCTGTTTGTCCCTCCAGACCTTTCACATGTCTGTAAGAATGAGGACAAGGAGCTCTGTAACCAGGAGAGGGACTCCAGTCTGGACCAGGAGGAGCCAGAGCCTCCACAGATTAAAGAGGAAGAGGAGGAGCTCTACATCGCTCACAAGGGAGAGGAGTTTGTACTAAAGGAGGAGGTCGATACCTTTATGGTGACTCCTGCTTACGAGGAAAGTGACCTCAGTGACCAGCTCCTCTCTCACAACTCTCCTGAAAGTGAGAGCCGAGATCAGGAAGGAAGCGTTAACGTAGCCTCAGTATCAGCTAGACATACAGAGCTGAAGACAAAGAAGAGATGTCACAGAAACGGAGCTCACAATAACAACTTAGACTCTGTCTGTAAATGTGACATTTGTGGAAAAGACTTTAAAGATGATGGGAAACATGACAGAACCTCCACAGAGAAGCCATACGCTTGCAGCACCTGTGAGAAAGAATTCTACCAGCTTTATATCATGAAATATCACCAAAGTGGTCTCACAGAGGAGAAGCCGTTTTCCTGTGAAACATGCGGGAGAGGTTTCAGAGCTCGAGATAAAATGTTGATTCACACGAGAATCCACACAGGCGAGAAGCCATACCTTTGTAACGCCTGTGGGAAAAGCTTTTCTCAGTCATCAGCACTGAAAAGGCACACGTTAATTCACTCGGGCGAGAAGCCGTATTCCTGCAAAATATGTGGGAAAACTTTCTGTCAGAGCAGTGATTTGACAGTGCACAACAGAATCCACACAGGTGATAAGCCGCACATCTGTAAGAGCTGTGGGAGAAGGTTCTCCGACTCCTCAGCGTTTAAAAGGCACACGGCAATCCACACGGGCGAGAAACCATATTCCTGCAAACTGTGTGGAAACAGCTTCAGGCAAAGTGGCCATTTGCTGCGCCACATGAAAATCCACACAGGACAGAAGGACTATTCTTGCAAAATATGCGGCAAAAGTTTCACTCAAAGCGGCGGTTTGACCGTCCACATGAGGATTCACAACAGATAAAAGTGGTATTCCTGCAAAATGTGGGAAAAGTTTAATTCATAGTGGTGATGTGTATGTCCACAGGAGAATTTACAAGCAAGGAGGGGTATTCTTGTAAGACACGTGGGAAGAGTTTCACCCAGAGTGGTAGTTTGACTGCTCACATTAGAACTGACACAGTCGAGAGGCGTTATTCTTGTAAAATGTGGCAAAAGTTTTATTCACAGTCGTAGTTTGACAGCCCACATGAGCAGTCACACAGGAGAAGAGTCATAGTCCTGTAATGTCTGTGGGGGATAATGTTTGGGAAGCAAGACTCGGAGAAACAAACAAGTAGAAGTAGAGAAGTAGAGCTTTCAGTCTTTAGATGGTTTTTTAGCAATTGTTGTCTTTGCACTTCAGGCTGTGCGAGATGAGGCGAACTGAACGTGGATCAGTCTGTGTCAGACTGCACAATAAATTTTGCATTGTCAAATTCTCCAACAGACATTGTGAATCTTCAATAAGTGCATTTCAGTTTTTTGTGTTGTATTTTTTTTCAGCGAAATATTTAGTCCCATTAAAACGTGAATGTTTATAGGAGAAAGTATAATGTTGTCATGGATTCAGTGAGTTGCACTGCATACCTAGGATATTTTTGCTTTATTGTTGTGGCTCAACATTTGATATGTTGCCAGTGGTACTTCCTTCAGTTAAACATAAGGTTTAAATGATTTGCAGATCATTGACTCTGTGTTACTGTCTCCCTACTTGTTTGAAAATGGTTTGTACAGAGTCATCAATGTTGTTTCATTTTGTTTCTATGTACAGTATTTTGTGACTGGGACATGGTGTTCATGCACTATAAAAAAAGAAGATGCATAACAATCCCTTTTTTTTTTTTTTGCTGGTTACTCAGGCGGATTGTTCCCAAACTAACGGGAATTGAAACTATGAGTATATCCTTTATATAATAATATAATAATAATAATAATAATAATCCTTTGCAAGAGTAATGCACGAGATTCATTGTGAATCTGAAGCTATAAGGCTGCAGATGAGTGTTGCTACAAGACAAAAGTGAAAGAGGTGAAAATGAAGAAGAGCTTTTTAAATATAAGGTGTTAATGTTGCATCTCAACTGCAGAATTTAAAGCTAAAAACACATTTGTAAATGTTTCTATCTCCTGTACCTGCTGGGAAAACAAGGCAAATTAAAATGTGCCAAACTGAGCCATCCCTTTGTACCCAGAGGGCCTGTAAGTCTGAAAGTATTCATAGTATGAAGGTAAAATGTGGAATGCTTTAATTAAATATTAAAGTTACTGTACAAAAAATGAGCTGATTATGGAGGGGGGTCAGATGGGATCTTGTTTAGATTTTTATATGGAATGAGCCTGAAGTTTTTTCTTAGTGTGTGAGGTTTCACACAACTTCCCATCTGAAGCATCTAAGTCAAATTTATCAGGGTCTAGAATTCCCCCTGTTGGTCATAGCCCAAAATAAAAACACAAAAAGGAAACAAACTGGGTATTAATAGCAACAGCCTGAATTCTAAACCAGTGCTGAACAAAGACCACTGCAACTGTAACTTTTTACCATCACATGACTGCAAATGTTTTAAATGACAGAAAACTAGAGTCTAATGGATGGTGTTAAATTAATACTGTCTAATAATTTATTTACCAAAAAGGCATAAAACTACAACCCCAGTTCCAAAAGAGTTGTGACACTGTGTGAAATGTAAATTAAATCAGAAAGCAATGATTTACAAATCTCATAAAGTCATATTTTATTCACAATAGAACACAGAAAACATATCAAATGTTTAAACATAAAAAATGTACCATTTTAAGAAAAAAATGAGATCATTTTGAATTTGATGGCAGCAACACATCTCAAAAAAGTTGGGGCAGGGCCACGTTTCCCACTGTGTAGCATCCCCTCTTCTTTTAAACATCTGGGAACTGAGGAGACCAGCTGCTGGACTTTGGGCAGAGGAGTGTTTCCCATTCTTCTCTGATATCAGATTCTAGCTGCTCAGCAGTCCTGGGTCTCCTTTGTTGTATTATTCATTTCAAGATGCTCCAAATGTTTTCAGTTGGTGAAAGATCTGGACTACAGGCAGACCAGTTCAGCACCCGGACTCTTCTACTATGAATAAATGGAGTATGAGGTTTAGCATCCTCTTACTGAAATATTGCAAGGCCTTCCCTGAAAAAGACACGGTCTGGATGGGAGCATATGTTGCTCTAACACATGTACATACCTTTCAACATTGATGGAGCCTTTGCAGATGTGCAAGCTGCCAGTTCCATAGGCACTGATGCACTGATGCATAGCCCCATACCATCAGAGATGCAGGCTTTGAACTGAGTGCTGTTAATAAGCCGGATGGTTGCTCTCCTCTTTAGTCCGGAGGATGCACGGTCCAAGTTTCCCAAAAAGAATTTCAAATTGTGATTCATCTGACCACAGAACAGTTTCCCACTTTTCCTCAGTCCATTTTAAATGAGCTTTGGCCCAGAGAAGACGGTGCTATTTCTGGATCATGTTCACATATGGCTGCTTCTTTGCATGATAGAGCTTTAACCTGCATTTGTGGATGGCACGGTGAGCTGTGTTCACAGACAGTGATTTCTGGAAGTGTTCCTGAGGCCATGGAGTGATTTCCATGACAGAATCATGTCTGTTTTTAATGAAACTGCCTCTCTTGTTCTTTTTATACCCAGTCCTGTTCAGGCCTGTTGCCAGTTAACCTAATTAGTTGCAAAATGTTCCTCCAGGTGTTTCTTTTTAATACCACTTACTTTTCCAGCCTTTTGTTGCCCCGTTCCAACATTTCTGAGACATGTTGCTGCCATCAAATCCAAAATGAGCTAAATATATTTCATAAAATAGTAAAATGTCTCAGTTTAAACATATGAAATGTTTTCTATGTTCTATTGTGAATAAAATATGGGTTTATGAGATGTGCAAATCGCTGCTTTCTGTTTGTATTTACTTTTTACACAGTGTCCCATCTTTTTGGGAATCGGGATTCTACGATTCAGATATTTTATTTTTATAGGCTCCACAACAAAAGGAAGAAAAGAACATTTTTAATGTGTTGTCAGCATATGACAAACAGTTTTACCATTTAATACGTAGAGTGGACATCTGTTGCAGATGTTTAGAATTCTTCTGGGTTCAAATGAATATGTCCGATATCCACAACAACATTTTTCTGAGGACAAAAGACGTCAGTTTTGCCATCATATGTTTTTACTCTTTTAGTTTCAGTTTTACTCACACTTAGATCTTTGTCTAAAAACACAAGACTGATCGAGTGATCGAGTGTCGATATCTGAAATGAGAGATCTGACCTTTGATAAAATCTGAAGGAAATTTAACTTCTTCTTACATTCAAGAAAGAAGATGAGCAGGTGAATTGAACTAGTATTTCATTCCTCCCTCAGCACCTTCCCGCAGGCAGCTGTTCTCCTCTGGGCTTCTTTTATAGCTCTAGTTGGCTGAATGATCCACCTAAAAAGAACACATCCCCAAATTTAGTAAGAGCTGCAAAGCTATGGGGTCAAAACACACAAAGCTGGGGCTCTGTGGATGAGACAAATTTGGAAATACAAAAGGTCTCTGTGATCAACACTGGGAAATATCCCATTTTTAGTAAGAATTAATAGAATAAATAGCTGGTACAAAAAATGCTGCAGTAGCAGAATTTGGCCAATGTTTCTCCATGACATCAAGACTTTTTCATTTCCATTTAGTTCAATTTCTCACAGATAATCTAACTAGACATCATATTTTGTAAGCACTTTATAAACGTAAGTGTGCCTACTATAATTAGGTAAATATTGTAAAATTATAATAATATATTAATATATGTGGCAGCACTGTGGCTCAGTGGTTAGCACTGTTGCTTCATAGCAAGAGGGTGCTGAGTTCAAACCTGGGCAGGCCCATCTGCGCGGACTTTCCATGTTTTCTCCCACTGGAGAAACATGCTGGGTTAATGGTGTCGATGTCAGCCCAGGACACTCAAAAGAGATCTCAAGAGTTTCATTTCCTGGTTAAATGAAGGTTAAAAAAATACATTTAATGAATTAGCTTAAAGTACATCAGTAACTGTACTCAGTTACCTTCTGCACCCTGTAAGTATGATTGTTTAATTAAGGCGCTGTGGCCACTTTCATTTTGGTTTCCTTGTGTTCTTAAATTCTTCTTAAATTCACCCAAAGCTTCATTTTTAGACTAAATACATGAGATTAGAAACACAGCAGGCACTGATCATTTGTATGCATTACAACCATATATGCAGATGATGCCTGTAGTTACAATAATCATTTAATCCATTGAAAAAAATTAACCAAAAAAAACAACCAAAAGAAATACTCCTTTCAAACTTCTTTGACAAAAAGATGCAATATTTATTTAACATCTTTTACAGAATCATGTGGCATCATTTACATGTTTTTACAGCATCTTTTACAGTTGTTGATGCCACCTGTAAAGCCCAAAACAATAAAAAGCCTAAATACATGTAACATAAAAGTCCATTTGGCAGCAACGTCTGAGTTCACAGTCCACAGTTAACCGAGGTCGATTAAAAACCAATTACAAAATGTATACAGTCATAAATCCATAAATGGAATGAAATGACCCAGAATACACCAGGGATAGTTTGGGCATGCCTTTTTTTTCAATAAAGTTTAGGTGCACACATAAAACCAAAATGTAGAGAAACGGATTTTTCAAACTACAGTACGACTGATGCTGATGACCTACCTGCAATTTCTTGACATAGTGATGAAATATTATTACATTATTCACATTTTAAGGGTTGAAATACACACATCAGGAATATTATACTCTGTAAGGCAGGTACAGTTGATTAAATGTGCAAAAAAAGTATTTTATGAGTCTATAAAAAGACACTCATTTGTTTTTTAATAACGGAAGTCTGAACACTGGAAAAAGTGACGGTCTAAACTCGTTTCATTTTGCTGGCACATCACATTTTTATACGAGGAATTTCAGATAAATCTATTCATCACTCCATATAATTAAAAATGTCAACAGCCCGATATGTTTTTGAAAGAAAATGTTATATAACCCAGCAATGAGTGATACATGTACACATACACTATACTGCCAAAAGTATTCCCTCACCCATCCAAATCATTGAATTCAGGTGTTCCAATCACTTCCATGGCCACAGGTGTATAAAATCGAGCACCTAGGCATGCAGACTGCTTCTACAAACATTTGTGAAAGAATGGGTCGCTCTCAGGAGCTCAGTGAATTCCAGCGTGGTACCGTGATAGGACGCCACCTGTGCAATAAGTCCAGTCATGAAATTTCCTCACCACTAAATATTCCACAGTCACCTGTTAGTGGTATTATAACAAAGTGGAAGCGATTGGGAACGACAGCAACTCAGACACGAAGTGGTAGGCCACGTAAAATCACAGAGCGGGGTCGGCGGATGCTGAGGCGCATAGTGCGCAGAGGTCACCAAATTTCTGCAGAGTCAATAGCTACAGACCTCCAAACTTCATGTGGCCTTCAGATTAGCTCAAGAACAGTGCGTAGAGAGCTTCATGGAATGGGTTTCCATGTCCGAGCAGCTGCATCCAAGCCTTACATCACCAAGCGCAATGGAAAGCGTCAGATGCAGTGGTGTAAAGCACGCCACCACTGGACTCTAGAGCAGCGGAGACGTGTTCTCTGGAGTGACCCCTTA
>VUQI01009713.1:2517-17247 GCA_015106735.1 Paratilapia polleni
AATCAAATCTGATTCTTGTGCCTTGCCCTGTTTTCACATGTTTTTGTAGCAACTGCACAAATTACAAATCATGCCCACACAACGTTTGCCCTTTCTTTGAGTTTTATCTTGCATCATTTCACAAAATGTTTCAGGCTGTTGATTTTATCTGCAATTTAAATAACTTCCCCACAGGCTTCACCATGGGTCCAAATGTTAGGGTGCATCTCTTTCAACCTGTTGTGCTCCTGTAAAACTCCTGGGGCCATTATGTCGCTCAAAAGGAAAATTACTCCATCTCCTAAACCGTCATTGTGCTCTTAAAGTACAAAGTAGTCAAAAGGAGAAGACTGGTTTTTCAGGCAGGCTTCCAGGTATCTTTTTGTAAGATACCGAATGAATACATAGCAGGGTGTTACTTGATTAATGAATGCATACCTATTGGATAGTTTTCTTTCCTAGAAAAAAATACATTAAATTCAATAGTCTGTCTTTGTCTAAGTGACAGGTGAGCTGGTTAATCAGGCTGAACCAGGCTTATAGGACAACAGGCTACTGCAAGTCTAACAGTTTAAATCCAATAACACCAATAAAACACAGTTTGATTGCTTGGTTTGGTCTACTAATGTTGATGCTATGTTGATGTTGAGTAATTGTGATTTTTCATTAACGTGCCAAAATCTTGTTAATATCACTTTAGGATAGCTCAATATTGAAAACACATATTTTTAACCTTTGGATACCCCAAATACCCCTAATTCTAAAATCTTCAGGCCACATGAGGAAATTTCAGAAATGTAAATCAGGGGAAAAAACCAACACGTATAGACCCAAGGTCTTTCATTAATGAGATTTTTGTAGTGGCCACAGACAATAACAAAAAACTGACATATGCAACCCATGGTATGGCACTACTGGTTTATCACGTTGTGACTCAGTGACTTAACTCAGTTATTTTTTTATCGAATATCTGCCATGTTTTCAAGGCTGAATTTTGTCTGTTTGAGTGTGAGGTACACTAAGCCACAGCTTTGAGAAAACATGCAAGTGAAGGCATAATTAAAGTTCATAATTAGACCTGTTCTTCCTGCTATGACATGACTTTTGTGAAAACTTCCATTCAAATATTCCATGCCTTGGGTGAAAGTAAAACAAAGAGAGCGTGTTGCTCAATCAAAAACAAATCAAAAAGTAATCACAATAAATACAATTCAAAATCTTTTTTACATTAAAAATATGATTTTTTTTTTTTTAAAGAGCTCCAGAAAACTGTCAGGTGTTGCTCAAATCGTATTCTTAAAAACTCCCAGAGGTGTTTTCGGTATTTTCTGATTAGATTTCTCTTCAGTTTGAAGTTAAATGGACTTATGCTTGATTTACTCTAGTCTACAAGACGTCATGTACTTGTAAGAAAGATAAATGTATGTGTATTTTTTTTTTCCTTACTGTCCTTACAGATAAATCAAAACTGAGAGGGCAAGAAATCAAGCCTAGTCTGCACACAGAGCAGCTACTTCATTACAATCTCAGACCTCCAGTATTCGGTTATACTGAACAGTACATAAGTAGGGCATAGCTGATGATTCGGTGGAAATCTCAAACAGAGCACTGTGGCTCACTCTGCTGGATCTGAGATGCAATGACACCCACAGAAAATCTACAGAAGCGACATGGATGGTGGAAATAAATGTTCAACTCAAGTTTGCATTTCAGTTACACAAACATAGGCTGTTTATGCAACTGACATGTGACATTTCATACAGTAAATATAAGTGTAATAAAATTAGAAAAGTAAAACTATCTTAGTATAAATATATGGGTTTATGTGTTTTGAGTATAGACTGGACTCTCTTTTACATTACACTACATCCTCACTTTTATTGTTACCTATTCTTTTCTTTTTTTTTAAATTTTGTAAATCACCTGTTTCAAGGATTTATATGAATGTGTACTCCTCATGTGAGAATAATTAAGGGCAAAATGTTTGATTGTGGAATTATGTATTAACAAATATAAAATTCTAAAATCTGGACAATTGGAGGTGACCCTCAGGGAACAATATTTTTTCATGTGGGTGGTAACAGAATATAGGCTAATTTTGTGTAAAAAATGTACTTTCAATTCAGTTATTATAATAATTTAGTGGTGATGACTGAATGGGAACTCCTGAAGCCTCAGCTGAACTGATTGATTTATAGAAGAAGTAATGAGATAATAGGTAAAAGGATTAGAGATGCACCAACAAACCTCAAAAATATGCAATGAAATAAAAGGTGAAAGAGAAAGGTGTTTAAAAAGGCCTAAGAGCAGCAGCCACAATCTGGGGCAGTGCAGCCTTGTGGTGTCCACATGTGGCAAAGAGAAAGCAGAGGTTGCCACTGGTGAATTGTGTGTGAGGATCCGAGTGATAATTTCTCAGGTCTCGGTGCATCTCGCTTTGCCGCAGAAGCACACATAAACATTGAAAGAAAATTTTATGAAAGTTAGAAAATGCAATGACGTTTATTGAACAGTGTCAGTATTTCTTATAAGAAGAAACCATTCACCTGACCCACTGATGAACACAGAGAAAGGAAGACAATATTAAACCCCAAGATCCATGCAAAGGCTGGAGATATTCACCAAACTGCAATTAGTTTAGATTGGGGCAGAACATTAATGATGCAATCTTTTTTGACCACGTTAATTACACGTTTTTTTGTATCTCAAAACATTTTGCTCGTAGAGGACAGATAAACATTTTGTATATTTTTCAATTGATTATAACTGAACATTTTTAGTGTTTGTTGTTAGTCCCTGTATGAAAAGACCAACTAACTCTTTCGATTATGGATTGTACTTTTAAGGTTTACTGAGGAAAGTTCAGAAAGGCTCTCATCTCCAAATAAACCAACTGCTCAACAAAGTCATATTATAAAAACACTAGGTGGTGCAATTGTACCATAAATAGATGCTACCATTAGACGATCTGGGTAGAGTGACAGCCCGATAAAAGAACCATTTTAGAATGAAGAAACAAGCACAAACTTTGGGGGAAAAAATATGTATTTATACTTGCTACCTTGCTGTTATTTTAGAATGACAAAAAAAACAGCCTAAAGGACAAGTGTTGTACCTTCTTAATTAGCAAGAAACAAAACAAGAAACAAAACAAACCCAGCAGAATCTGAATTCTCATGATGATATGTTGTGTAATCTGTAAATTTTTTAAAAAGATTTCTCTCAGCACAAAAAATCAGCCATCTTATTTTTCAGAAAGGCCAGCCGTTTAAAAAGATTGAGTTATTGCCCTTTTCACGTGGAATAAATAATTTTACATTCAGACACCCCAAGTAAATGTCATAATTGTACTTGCTAGGACAGATGAAGAGGACTGCCATCAAATTAGCGGTCACCTTGATCATCAGGGGGAGCAGAATATTTTATAATATTATATTATAGCTCTGCAGTCTGTCATGGTCATCTCCTGATAATAGACCTAAAAGGCTAGACTAATGTCCAGCTTTGCTTGATTATGCATATTAATGACACCTCAAGAATTCCTCTCTAAAATCTTTCTTCAGTGGGTGAGGAGGGCAAATGGTAATAAATAGCTGAATTTATTCACTTTAGGAATAATTCCTTTAATCAGGGGAGAAAACTTTCATGAGACCAGTAGGCAGGCTGCTTGAGTTCTCAAATAATTTAACAAAATCGATTTTCTATGTAATGGGCTCTGATCACCTATCCACAAAAAACACATCCTTTAGGAACTAATCAGCCCATATGCTTGAGAACACTCGTTTTATGATTAAGGCATAATAAAAACAATTGCTTTTCCAACCTTAGTCTGGGGAAAAGGAACTGCAGGTGGCATATGCAACAGTGCAGGTTTTCAACAAATGGGCTGCCTACTGGCCCAACATTATACTCTAGGCGAGCTGCACTGGGCTTTTGTTGAAGTGTTCGAGATAACACAAAGAAAACTTCAAACAGGCTTCTTATTGTGTTCTATTCTTCTGGGCAAGCTGATTACAGTTAAGGATAAAAGTTGTTCCTATACAGTAAACTAATGCTGAGAATCAGAGAGCACTAATTAAGTCATGGGGGATCTGAGGCGGTCGGCTTGGATGTGTTCCCCAACACTCAGACCATAGGGGTTTAGTAGGAACTTTACAGCCCAACAGCAGTCAGCATCAAAGGTGTTTATTGTCAGCTGAATGTCCGGTGGAGGCATGAACCGCTGGATCTTCAAAGCCAGAGGGGGGGAAAAAAAGCAGAAGCTACAGCTTCTTAGCCTTGCTTGTCTATTCTCCTCTTTTCTTCTTTCCATCTCACTGCCCCTAGCAGAGCTCAAAAAGTTGCACCAAATGCCATTTCTGTCCAAATAAATACAGCCAGTGACTATCTAACACGCCAATAGATATTAACATAATGATGAAAAAAAAAAAAAACAACCCTTGATTTAACCTCAGATTTTTTTTTTCTGGCCATCATGAAAACTCACCAGCATTTAAATGGTTTTCAGAAAATTAGACAGAAGGAACCTTTAGACAAATATTCCTTTTAAAATATGACAAATTACGAATTTATGAACTTGTCTTTCAGGTCAGTGTCAGCATGTTGCATTCAATTTTCAAATTTAGTTTCAATAGAATGGATATTACGATGTTTAAGTGGAGATGCTGCATTCTTCATGATCACAGCTCTGAATAGTTGAAGCATCACTGTTTGCTCTACGACCTCGGTAGACACTGAATAGATTCATCTTGTGCAAAACTGAGTGTGTGTATTTGTGTATGTGTGCGTGTGTAGTATATTGCTGTGTGTATGTTATTTGCTCACTGTGTCTTTGAAATGGTATCTTCAGTGCAAATGCATTAATGATTGGTGTTTGTAAAGCCACTGATGAAGGTGACCAGACCTAGAAAAGGAACACTGGGTTTAGCAACAGTGTTGGGCTCCATTTGCTTTTCTTTTCATTGCTGGTTTTGTAATTTGTCCTTGTGTTGGCCTGGCCTCTGCGCTTCCATTTTTTACATGCATCATTCTTAGACTGTTATTTTTATTTTCTACACTGTACACCTGCCTTGTGTTTCCTTCCACACAATTTCTATATTTTAACTGATTTGAAGGTCTATGGAGGCATCACCTGTCGCCCCCTCCAACGTCACTTTCTGTATGAACAACAATAATTAAATATTCTTGATATCAGTAAACTGTTGTGAAAGATTTTTAGGCTATTTTAACTACGATTTTATTTGTTTTGCATCCTAAAGAAAACTTTGAATGGATGAGCAGTTTCTGGATCAGTGTCATGTAAGAGGTTATTAACAGTTTAATTAAAATCCTGTTTTTTTTTTTTTTTGTTTGTTTGTTTGTTTGTTTTCTTCAGTTTTATTAGTGTAGTGATGTTTTTAGTTTTAGTAGGGCCCATTTGTTGAGACACGCACACACACACTCAGACGCATGCTTTTCTTAACCCCTTTCCTCATTAATGGGAGGGCCTGTCCTGCTGCCTGTACCCGCCTGCAAATTACAATTTAGTACTCCAAGAGTTAAGACTGTGTTCTTTCAGCCCAGTGTGTGTGTGTATGTGTGTGTGTTTGTGAGTGTCTGTGTATGTGTGTGTGCGCATGTGAATTTGTGTGTGTCGGGGGAGGGGTAGAGAGTGTCTGGTAGAAAACCTTTAATCCGGGTGCTGTCAGGCCCAAACCCGGCTTGACGTCCCATTGATGTGGAACAGAACAAAACACAGGGCCCCTTGCTAAGCTCCCACTAAACTCAAACACACACACACACACACACACACACACACACACTCTGGGCTCCTCTCTAAAGCCCCCAGCTTGGGCCCCCACTCTCTGACCGGGAAGGGCATTCCTCAGCCCTTGCACACGCGTGTGCATACACAAACTCACTTTCACACATGCGCAAATGCATGTGCCTACACAGACACACAAACTGAGCTGAAAGAACACAATATTAACTCATTGAGTGCTGCATTGTAATTTGCAGGTGGCAACAACTTGAAGGTTTGCCTCTCTCATATAGGATGTATGTCCATTCATTATCATCTAGAAACGCGAGTGAGGGTGTGTGTGTGTGTGTGTCTGTGTGTTGAGGGGGTTGACAATTTGAGAGTGCCTCAGCCACCAACCTATTTGATTTGGAGATAACTGTGTCCACCACACACACACACACACACACACATCAAATGTTTGTAAGATGCCGGGATACAGTTAACAGAAGCCAGATGCTCTAGTGTGTGTTGGCAGAAATGAAAGTATGTATCCGTGGTGACAACAAACAGTTATTATTGTCCTGCTGTTTGGACAGCTCCAAGCCCCCAGCATCTCTGTTTACTATTAGCTTTGAGAAAATGAAACAGAAAGGAGGAGACAGAGAACAGAGACAGAGAAAGTGAGAGGCAGATGCATGGCTGAGCGGATACAAAAAGTGACTTTTATTAGAATAAACATGTGTTTTAGGTAGTATCGTGGAACTGTTGAGGACCTTAATGTTTGTTTGGCTGTTGTTCTCTGGGTGGCCAGGAGGTGGGGATATGGACGGCAGGCAGTCATGGAGCTGGGTGTCTTGCTCCCACTTTGACCCAATGATGGCTTGAAGGTTGAAGCATTTCAGTTCATTGGTTCAGTTTCAGTCTGTCCCATGAAAACTGAGCAGGTCCCCTTGCACTTTACTTAACTATGAGGACTGAAGGAAGCCACTTGCCTACAGTGTGGAAAACATTCCCATCTGTAATACATAGCCACTCACACCTACGTGGTCAGCTTGTTTCCCCCTTCACCTTCTCCAGGACTAAACTTACCCTTGGTTTCCGCTGTTAAATTACAGAGAACTTTATTCCTCGGTGCTAGAATTCGGCCACTTCCGTTTTTAAAGTCAGAACTCCGTGTGAGCTGTTTGTTTGGGCCGGGCTGCAGTCCAGAGAGGCTTGAGCTGTCCCAACCAAAATGTTTTTATTGACGGCTGAAAGCAGTTAGACCGACAGCACCGATTGGCTGTAATTGGTCGGCAAGTCAGTGGTGTGTTTGAAATACCCTATGTAAAGTGGCAGCCTTAAGAGCGCACACACATGCCCGCCACCATTTTTTTCCCCTCCAGCTCCCTTAAGAGAAGCCAGATGGGCCACGGGGAAGCAATCACCTCTCTATTTGTCTTGGTGCTGATCAGGTTAGTGAAGTGTTCTCAGGCCTGGCCAGGAGTCCACACACTGCTGCCTGTTGTTCCTGCTGCTCACTGCACTGCACTCCACAACTCTAGCCAACTGGCTCGGTCAGATCTCTGTGGGACTGTCTAAATAGTACAGTGAGTGTGGGGAAATGCTCTGTCACTACTAAAGGGGCAATAAAGGGCAAAAATGAGGATTTTTGTTAGTTCCTGGGCATTTTGATGTAATATCAGGTCCAGCTAAAAGGCACATTTTGCATTTCAGTGGTGCAAAAAGCTAAGTAGCTGACAGTTAATGTATAAATACGAGGTCAGCATGGAAGCTGGTAGCTAATATCTTTCATCTGTTGATATGGACACCACCATTTAGCACTGGGTCAGTGGATGGGAGGTGTTTAGGCAGCAATATGTGTGGAGAATATTCCACCCACTGAATACACAGATGGTTTGGTTTAAAGCAATGAAATGAGCACCAGACACAGAGCAGTGACAGTGAACGAAAGCCTCAATGATGCACATGCACACACACACACACATACATGGAGTGCTGACTGCTCGGGTTAATGGAGTGACGCAATCCAGAAGGAATTTACTCAAGGACTCAGGGAGTCAACTATAAGGTAGCCCCTAGACTGGCCTGCGTAAGTTTTTTTCACATTACAATGCATCATCTTTGTCATGTGTCTTAACAAGGATGGAGGAGCCCCGTGCAGAGAAGCTGAAAGACAGACAGCAATATCAAAAAGACGTTCAGTGAAAAAGAGCCAGAACCAAAAGATGATCCAGTAAGTCACACTGGGTCTGGGCAGAACCATCAAGGAGACTCCTTGGCAGCGAAACCTGATCCCACTCAGACTTCCCCACCTCCTGATTGGCTGGCCCTCCCATGAACCCTGACCCTTGACTTTGTCTGGGGCTTGTGACCTTGAGTGAAGTACAGGCAGAGCATTGAATCTCCTCCCAGATTCTCACATGTGCACTTTTTCCTCTCTCTTTCCTCTGGCTTTTCCTCTCTGCTCATTCGTTTCCAGTGAGAGAGGGTCGGTGGGGAGGAGATGGAGAGCAGAAATGTCAGCGAGACATTAAACAGAGTACGTCTGTGTGTGCTCTCATAGTCCAACCTGTCTGATTTCCTTCTCCTCCACCCCAACCCCCTTCCCCCTCCTCGAGTCTCCTCTATATATACGCTTCTCTAATGAGCAATAAATTCATCCTCTTTTCTACAAATCTCCAAATCTGTCTTATATTTTTTTGCTCCATCAACACCCTCATCACTTTTCTGCTATTCCATTCTGCCTCCCTTTGCCCTCGTATGGTTTATTATACCAAGTGGCAGGCCAGTACCACCAGTAATTCAAATAAAACAGTTATATTTTAGTGCCTTTTGGCAAAAATGCTGACAAATACCAAGCATCTGTAAAAGTTGCACGTTATTCGTGTAATCCTAAATACAACAGACAGTCAATAATTAAGTGAAAAAAGCTTTAATTTAACAATGTCACAACAGTGCATAACTGTCAATAGATACAAAACAACTTTATTTCAGTTTACTTTACAGATATAGTTTAACATTTTCTCTTTCTTATTATCTTTCTCCCATGTTCTGCTGCAGATTTCTCAGACATATTACTTTTATAAAGGTTTTTTTTTTTTGTTTGTTTTTTTTGTTTTTTACACTTAAACCTAAGAGTCATTGATTAAAGCTGGGTTGCCTTAGCCACTTTCTGCCATCACAAGTGCATTGCATTGTGGGATATTTATGCCTGTGCCATTTTATACTGTTTATACATATAAAGTGATGCAGGAGATAGTATAACATTTCAGACATAAAACAGCAGTCATGTACTATTTAAGCACACTAAAAATAATTTCAGATACACCCAATACTGCATAAAGCTATCTTACTGCAGAGGTTAGGACAAATTTTGGAAGTAGCAGGTGGAACCAGCACCTGAGGTCCCAGGTGTTGGTTCCACCTGCTGCTCACATTATATGCCATTTCTTTAAAAATGAAAGTATTACAGTGTTAGAGTGGTACATTGTGGTTTCTCAGGAGGTTATGAATCAGACCAGTAATATCCTGCAGTCTTGCTGTTGCCATGAGCACCTAGCAGAGGTCAGTGGTTACTTGCTGTCTCAAACTGCTGCTTCAGACTACTTAGCTTGATGGAAGCTTCCTCACAGTGTGGATATGAGAGTAGTATTACTCTTCTCATCAAGAAAAAACATTTCTCAAAATGCCAAATAATTTCTTTAATTTTGTACCAAGTAGAGAGGGGAATTTACCAACACACAGAGACATTCATTGATTTCCACCCATCCATTTTCCTCCAGTTACCCAGTTCAGCTGGTGCCTATCCCAGCTCTCATGAGGTGGACAGGTTGCCAATCTGCCACAGGGCTAACACATAGAGACAGACAACCACCCAAATTCACACCTGAGGCCAATTTAGAATCACCAATTTGCCTAACCCCACACATGTCTTTGGGAGTACCCAGAGGGAACCCACACAGACATGGGGACAACATGCAAACGCCAAACAGAAAGGCCTCAACCTGGATTCAAACCCAGGACCTTCTTGCCGTGAGGTGAGAGTACTAACTACTGCCCTACCGTGTTGCCCCATCAGCTGATTTTCAAAAGTCAGTCTGCCTCTAAATTTCTGCACTCCATGAGTGTATCAATACTATCAGTCTCTTTTTCTACTTTTATGCATTAATAAACATTTTTATGCGCATTTCTCCTCTCCTCTCCTCTCCTCTCCTCTCCTCTCCTCTCCTCTCCTCTCCTCTACTGTATTGTACTGTACTATACTCTCCTCTCCCACCTGTGGACACCCAGGCACACATACCTATATGTAGTTTAGATGCACACAAAGGTCACTTTGTGCTGTGTCAGTACAGAGCATGGCAGCAGTGTGCAGCGCTACACAGCTGAGGGGGTGTTTATTTTATTGGATGTTTATTTCGCTTTGTAAAACATGCCACTCAGGGACCTTGTGGAGCGATGTACTCAAACCCCTTTCTCTCTCTTTCTTCTCTCTCTCTTCCAGTGTAAACAGTGTGTATATTGGGAGTGTTTCCTTTACTAGTCTGTGTAGATGTGTAATCCATCCAGTCAGACATTGTAAACAACATCTCTACATGTTTATAAATGCTGCCCAACCACTCTAATGAATTTATGGTAATGTCTTGTTCTACTGCTCCTGCTGTATGCTTCTGCGTATGTGTGTGATGTGTGAGTGTGCATGCATTACCGCTCTGCTAAGGAGTACTGCACACATTTTACTGATTTCTGATGTTTCTGAAGGAGGTTTTATTTCCTGGTGCATACAGCCTGTTTAAAAGCTTAAAACCTGTGACAGCGTCAAGCAATGAATGACTGTTATGAAGCAATGTGCCACAGTACGAAGTCCATTAGCAAACCAACTCTGTTTTATTCCATTTACTTCATTTCAGCTTACCACAGCAAGATCTGATCTTTTAATAATGAAGTATATGATGATTTGACTATTTTTTTTAAACACACAGCAGAGACAGCTAATACCACTAGAAATGTGTGCACATTATTAAACTTGCCATTTACTTGTTGGAGTCTTAGATCACCACACTTTCTTGTTTGTAAAAACACTTGTATAATAACTGTTTCCAGGGATGGAAAGCACACTGAAGAGCAAACCTAAGTGTGCTCATTAAATAAGCAGTAATGAGTGGACTGTGACTTGTCTTTCCCAGATTGATCCTGTCTGCTATGTTACATTTTAATTACAACTGTTACTTAAAAGTTCCAGTCCTCTTTCAGGACTGAGAAGTGACATATTGGTTGGCCGTCCTGAATGGCTGTCAAAAAAAAACAAAACAAAAAAACCCCCCAAACCTAAGAGAAACATGTCAAAATCTTAATTACTCAATCAAAAAGAGTGAGACAAGTCTACTAAAGGCCCATTTAGAGCTTTGGCAAACATGCCAAACAATCAGAATACAACATGAAATAAAGCAGAATAACACTAACTGGTGTAATGCCTTTAAAAACATATTTTTGTCAAACTTTGTCCAGTCGGAACACAGCGTTTTCCCACGATGACCAAGACTTTGAAATATTTACACGGTGTTCAAAACAACTTGGAAACATGTCTCTGACCATGTTTCTTGTCATTGTTGCTTTATGATTTACCATTTACTGATACAGATTACAACCACACCTTTATTAGGCTCCTCTCTTGAACAAATTATTTTACAGTCATCACAAATATGCCTTTCAGTTGTCTTAAACTGTCTTATTATTAACACAAACAAAGTATTAGTTAGTCATGCTCCTACTCTATGTATCAGTTCTAAGCTACTGTCCCACAGTTTGGTCATGTGATGACTTTTGAGCCAGCATTATTTGCTGATTAATGCTGGGCTCTTAATAAACGATACTGGCACAAATAAAACCTGACTTGAAAGAGACAGGGTGTTGTGCATTTTGTGTAGCGTTCTGTAGCTGTCACTAACCAATGCTGCATCTATGAGACCTTATGACAAAGATGTGCATGTCAGAATTTTATTTTGCTTCTTTCCCACGTGATGACTTGCATATTTGTCCAGTGTGTGTGGACCAAGAGCTCCACAAAACACTGTTCAATGTTTAGTACTGAGAAGTAAAGATAGGCTCAAGCCATACAGTCTTTTTTTTTTTAAGGGTTTTGTGAATATAAAACTGTCAGTACCATACCAGTAGTTCATCCCTGGCCCTACTTACCTAGACAGTAATACAAAATATAATCACCATTGCAAACTGAATACATGAGCATAATGGAGTTGGACAACACTCACGCTTTCAAAGCTAACATAATGTGTAGTAGGCAGATGAATATGCCTAAACACAAAATGGGGGTTTGCTTTTCATGTGATCCTATAAATCAACAAAACATGTGTTTTGTTGATTTGATTATTTTATGTGCTTATCAGCACATGTGTGACAACATGTGTGAGAGTGTGGGTGTATTGCTCTGAGACTAAGCCATCATTGCTCCCCCATCATCAGGCCTGACAGGTGTTATTACTTTGAAATGAGAGCAGTGATGTATGCATCTGTAATGTGGACCTGTCCTCTTCTGCTTGATGGAACCTGACGCTTCTCATTAACGTGACACATCTGAGAAAAGAACAAAGTACCAACACTTTGCCTGAAGTGCGGCTCATAAGGCATTACGAAGCATCATAAGCACATCTCATAAAGACGTTGACGGAAAGTGGCACATCCCATTTTACATTTCTTTCAGAGCGCTAACAAATCTGATGTCAGTTCTGTTTAGTGCAGATAAATGAAGTTTCTGTTGCACTTTTGGTGCAGGATGTTAAAATACTTGAGCAGACAGAGAGTACAGCAGAGAATAATTCATTTTATTTAGGGTTTGAGTTTAAAAACAGTGTTATGAGGTAATTATATCTATAATAACAGTTATGAACAACAGCTGCTAAGCTGGTGTTTGCCATTCTGTTTACCAGCTTCTCTTCTTGGCACAGCACCTTAAAGGAAAGCTTAATTCAGTTCATGTGTTGGCTCATTTGGTTACTGATTTGTAAAAACCACAATACTCTCTTTTGTTACTTGTTGTTCATTAATAATGCTTTCATATGGCTTTGTCCCATCCAGATGAATGACTGTTGGGCCACAGAGACTAGAGAATGAACTGTGTTTTGTTCTTAACATGCCACAGCAGCAAACTTGACTGCTATGCTACTGTGATCACGAACAATGAGAGGTGATAAAATAAAAGACAAAGATAAAGGTATTGTTTGGCACATGAAAAGAAGACAGAAAAGGGGAAACAAAAGAAACAACAAACTTAGTGAAGCCTCTAGAAAGCAGTGCTCACTTCCCCCCTTTACAAACCCTTACTGTATTCACATATTGTATTTACCTCTTTGCCCCCTAAGTATATGTTTTGCTGTCATTTTTTTAAAATTTAATTCATCCTTTCGTGGTTTCATTCCTTGTGAATTGATGTTACATGGTTTGAGAAAATTTCAGATATCTCTTTGACTGGTTAATAATATCAACAGACAAACGTGCTATCTTGAATGTCACACAAAACATCCAGCAACTGCATCCAATTTACTAGTGAATTATGCAGTGTTCATAAACACAACCATTCACTTAATCCTCCCACTTATCTTTGAACATCTAAACACTCATGAGTGCTCTTTCAAAACCATGTTCAGCTCTGCCTAAACATCTCTCTCATTTGAATTCAGTCTTTAATTACCTTTATTTAATGCAAAACAGATATGATGCCATGTCTCCAGTGCTTTAGCCTAAGCAGTCCTAGTCAGACACTAAGTATTTTAAAAACCCAGTTTACATGTAGAAACAGTTTCCAGCAAGCTATAATTGTGTATAGGCAATTATATCTTGCTGGAAACTAGTAAATAGCGTATACCCTCTATAAAAAGGTTAATGGGGCTTGGTTGCTAATTAAACATCATAAATTAATGACAAGAACACGTTCAGTGGTTATGAAGTCTGAATTGAGGATTTTTAGCTTGAGACAACATATTCTTGAGTTTGTGATTTGCACATTTCACCTGAAATGAATGAGATGCCAAAAAGGCAACATTTTCTGTACTGAGAGAACTAATGTGACTACTACCCAGTTTGTGCAGGAGGGATCTGTCCTGCAAACCTCTCTTTTGCAGGCACACCTCAGAGATGTGCATAGTCTCTGCTCTCTCTCTCTCTCTCTCTCTCTCTATTTCACTCTCTCAAGAGAGTCATTTATCAAGTTCCTTTGATCTTTTCCACCCGAATGATGCCAGGTTGCTCCATGGTTTTCTGTCAGAAGTTAAGAGTTGACCCTGACAACTGAGTAAGCTAACCTTTGATGAAAACCTCTCTTGTGTGTTTCTGGCAGTAATTAAGAAAGCTCAACATATTTAGCCTGTTCCTCATTCATCTACTAATTAATAGTTACATTGTCTCTCTAGATTATATATATATATATATATATATATATATATTATAAAGTTTATAAGATAACTGCAATTTAAATGCAGTGTTGGTGTGCTAAAATATGTCTGTGTGTGTACCATGGCAGTACATAAATAATTCCAATGAAAAATTCTGCTAGAAAATTTGTAGTTCCTATATGTCACTCCAGTTACGTGCATAGCCACGTAACTGGACTAAATGTTGTTCGGGTGTTGGGCCGTTGGGCCACCGGTCACCCCTAGCCATCCCTTGGCTAGGCCCATGCAACTCATCAAGATGCAGTTTACCTACATTTATGTCCAGTCGACACAGAATGAGAGCTGTAGAAAATTGGATGTTTTGTGTTTTTGGCAAAGTAAAGTTTTTTTTTTTATACTTTAATTACTATTAGATATTTATCTAAATTGTTGTAATATTTATCGTATTAATTTTTGAGTTATGTGCATGAAATTGTTAATTTAGAGTTTGCACACTTTATTTGTCTTTTTAAGACCTATCTCATTTCTACGGTAAAGGATTTGGGCCACTGATTTTTTTTTTTTTTCTGAATTCTGACTTTAATCTCAGAATTCAGATTTTTTTTTTTTTTTGAAGATGTTTTG
>VUQI01009713.1:17267-29104 GCA_015106735.1 Paratilapia polleni
TTAATATTTTTTTTTTTCATGGAAGAGGATTAGGGCCACTGAAAAAAAAGAGTAGCTTTGACTACTTTGCAGTCAGCTCAGATCACTACTTTTATACTGTACCATTTGTGCACTTCCTTGTTGTCACTCTTAAATTTGACTAAATTAACATTAACAGCGAACACAGGGAATACCAAGACAAATGCATTAGCACTAAGGCTTCACAGCATGCTCTGCTGCAGTGACTCATACCATTGCATTGCTTATGTAAGTGGCCAATAGGATGTCTGCTATGATTAAATAATGGCAGCATCCCAAACAAACACTTCAAGTAGCACTTTGAGTAAAGTCTTTTCCATTGTATTCAGGCCTTAAGCTTGGTAATTCGTTGTGAGTGTCAGCATGTTGCTGATTCCCTCAGAGAAGGCTCGTGTGAATAGCATGAAAGGACAACCCAAGTGTACAAGCGAATAAAGTATACACATTTTATTACCCTTCATCCCTTTATCAGTGGATGTGAAAGGGTCTATTCACTTGGCTGGGCTTATGCAGTGCACGAACAAGCAGCCAGTCCCGTGTGTGCTAGCTGAGTTTGTCCATGTTCACTCCAACAATTGAGAGGGACAAAGGTGAACCAACTGATTTGTTGCAGTCGCTAAAATAATAGAGCAATTTCTTTCCTTAATGCTCATGGTCTGCTATTGACTCACACACACTCTCTAGCGTGCACACACTCACACATACACACACATACGTAGACGACCAGGTCTACTGAGAACAGGCTGTTCGCTCAAATCGTCCTCAAACAATGAAGTGCTGAACAGATCACATCAATCTCTCTCAAGAGAAATATTAGTTTCCCCCACCTTCCTTCCCCCACCCACACATAGTGGAAGAGGCCCGGGTTGCATGTGTTTTTCTGCCTGGATTTGAAAGTGTGTGTATGTGACGTCTGGATGTGTGTGTGGCACTGTGCAGTGAGCTAGACAGTAGAAAAAAAAGATACATTTTCAGCTTGTCTCAAATTTACCTCCAGTCCCCTACGAGGCTTACGCAACTGGTAAAAATAGTGAGTGAGATTCCACCACCACGAACGTCCTGCCGAGACATAAAACAACCTCTAACTGGAAACTCACTGCACATCATTACAGCTGTATTTGTTGGCTGGTGGTAAGGTGAAAGAGGCCTTATTTTCACAGATGCCTCAAAAGGGATTTTACTGCAGTAGTAGTGCCAGGATTTATATTTTTGACCATTTTAATTGCAGTGATATCAACCTAAAATATACTCAGATGTTTTTTTTTTCCATTAAATGTTTTATTTTTTTAACATGCATAAATTAGTTAGAGAAGAGAGTAAAGACTAACTAATAAGGCTCGTTTAGGGTTTAAAGAAACTACTATTTTCTATGTGGTTTTAAGACTTTTTTTTGTTTCTAGAAAGTGATTCTCTATCCATCTTTTTCCCCCCACCCCCCCACTAATCTCTGTATATTAGCTCTCAGGAAGGGAAAGCTCTCTCCATGTGTTCTGGCTGTTTTAATATCTGTCACCTTCATCCTGTGCTCCATCGCTCTGCTTCCTCCTCTCTTATTTTGGCTCTCTGTTTCCTCTTGTCTTCATATTTCACTCCATTGTTTGACTCCTCTGTCCTCATCTCCGTTCACTCTATCGGTCCTCGTCAGTGACCGGCTGCAGACAACTGTGTGTGTGTGTGTGTGTGTGTGTGTGTGAGTGTAGCCATGAGGGGGATGATGAGGTCTATGCCATAGCAAGTTGTCTTCGCATTCCTCATTTCGTTTGGTGCTTTTTGTCAGAGCTACCCAGGTTCCTTGACACTCCATATAAACACACTGATTACAGTTAGAGCTATGGGACCTGTATCTGAGTGTTTGTGTGCATGCATTTGTGTATGTGTGTGAGTGAGACCGATGCCAAAAGCGCACCTGTGTTTAGGTGTTAGCGCCGCAGCAACATCTTTCAGCAGGCCATCTATTCCATTACAGTCTGCTGCAAAACTGCTTATGCACAACGCTACACCCTTTTTTGTTGAGTTAATTTCCAAGAATGTCTAATTAACTCTGAGACTGCATAAAACACACCTGTGTAACATACTTTGATATCCATTACTGTCAAGACCTGCCCTTGAAGGCATAGATTGGATAAATGCATAACGAAACATTCTTTTAGCTGAATGAAAATTGAACTGAATCAAATGTTTCTCTTTAGAAAATAAATTCTGTGCTATGCCCAGGTTTTTGTCTCAACATGGTACGATATTTGGCACAGAGTCATTTAAGTAATAGTGCTGCAAACTTTGTTTCTAATACTCTGATGGCCACGTTTTGCAGCAAATCTAAATGATTAGTTAATAATGAAGGGACACATCAGGAATGCTTTCTGCATTTATCCTTGACACTGTCGATCTCACTCTGAAACTCATTATTCAAACAGAACTTAACACATCATGTTTTAAGGAACAAAGAAAGCCGGCTTGTGTTAAACCTAATGATAATGCATTTTTGTTTCACTCTGTTTTCTTTTGAAAGGATTTTCATGAGCCTAGCAAATGGGGGAATTTTCTTAGGACATGAAAGAGCATACAGTCCTTCAAGTATATTGAAAGCTTCAGAATAACCATACTTGGAGACACCTGAATTTCACTGGAGAGCAATGATACCAAGCATTTATTGACGGAATTATCTTCTGCTCTAAATTTAGTCATAGCCAGTTTCACATCTCATGACACTGCATTTATGCACACAAGTCTGAACAGGGGGTAAATCTCGCCGTTTGACAGCGCTAAATTTGAACCTCCCAGCTACTTCTTTTTTTTTTTTCCTCATTGCAGAGATTAACCTGGAGAGCACAAAGCCAGAGGTTAATATTATCCACTTGAGATTGCCTCTCTAGTGAATAGATGCCCTGACCAGACACTAAGATTGTTTTCACACGTTGTGTTTTTTTACACTTTTGTATAGAGAAAGAAATGACTCAGGGTGCCGTTCTGTATAAAAGGCTGCAGAGAATGCTTTCCTAACGTTTGAGAAACTGTTTATTTTTCCAAAGCTTAGATCAAACACATAAAACATGATAAGTGATAAGTCACCACTGTAATAAGTAAATATTTTATATAATAAATGTGTTTATATCGATTTCATGTTTCCTTTATTTTTTATTTATTTTTGTCTATTTCTTCTTCCTGCTTTAGTGTCTTGCCCAATTCTTCTTTAGTGATGGTAGGTACCTAAAACACAACATATCCTACTCTGCATGTGTACACTGGCAGTTGTTAAAGCTTTCTGGATTAGCTGAAGGTTGAATTGCTACTGTGTCAATGCACATTTTTTAAAAGTATGTGGAATGAATTCAAATTATTAATAAAAGTCAGTGTTCTGTAATGGTGAGTCAGCATTAAAGTACTTCCATTTCAATTGAGCCCTAAAGAAATAATTGACCTCATTGCCGTTACACTCCTGTTTGATTTCACTGCAGTCTATTGTGTTTTGATAGTTTAACATGTTGTCCTATTCTGGCATTAATTCCACCATGAGGGTTAAATGAAGTATTTAACTGAATAATTATCTTGACCCTTTGAACATATATATATATATATTTTTTTTTTTTTTCTGTGTTTTCTTTTTTTTTTTTTTTTTTTTTAAGCTCGTGTAAAATGTTTTTTTGTGTTCTTAAAAGCTGTAAACTCTTGATAATAAACATCTGCAAAGTTTTCCTAAAATGACCTAAGTGCTAATTTAATAAATCCAGTTTTAATTTGGATCTGATGGTCTTTGCTTGTTGTGTACCATCAGTGTTATCTGAGATGCAGTTTCATATGTGTGTATGATAGATTTTGTGCTCTTATACAAATATAATGTGCTGAAGGGCTTTCATAATGATTACTTTGTTTCCCTGGGACAAAAGAGGAGTAAATGGCAAAAACGATCGGGTATCAGAAGCCATCAGCTTTTCTTTTCTTTTTCTTTTTTTTTCTTAAAGCAGTGAGTTTGTTGGTTTGTGTTAGGGTATTTGGTTCTAGAAAATAAGGTTTCCTTTAAGTGACATTTGGCTTATATGACTTAAAACATATGAAACCAAACATTAAAAATATTTGCTGACCCAGCCATTGTGTTTAATGGTCTGGTCATTTGCAAAGACTTTGCAGAATTTTTATTGTCAAGTTTAATTTCTATTCAGATGTACACTTGTAAGTTCTTTTTGTGCTGTCTAATTTTATGCCACCACAGAAGTCTACATTTTCATTAGATTTCCTTTCCATCTACATCATTAGTATAACCAATGCCTGTTTTTGTCTTCAGAGTGACTTTGTCTTTTTTGGCAGTTTAAATATACATACTTTTCTTTTCTAACAGCTAAAATACATGTTATACATAGGTTTAAAACTTCCATCAAAATCACACAATGCCTCTATGACACATTAGCAAACATTTAACGAAGGTAGTGTTTGTGCTTTTACATGCTATACATTGCTTTGAAAGACAGTCTGGATGCTTTACATTTGATGTTATTGACATTTGTGTCGCCTTGTATGTCTGAACATACACTTATTCATCAGTCACTCATTCCCATTCAGATCTTTGGATTTAAAATGTGCATATAGAAGTAGCTGCCCTGCTTTCTGTCTGTCCTGTAGCTTTTCAGCTGTTGAGGTTTCTGTATTTGTGCAAGCTGTCCGGCAGGTTTATTCATCTTCCTCTGCGCCTCTCTTTGTTGCTGCTGTAGTATTAAGTGCAGTCTATTGTGTTAAGTGGCACTGCTGCTGTGTTTTACTGTTGGAGCAAATGTAGTGCTGTAAGCAGCTTAAATTAGTTTTTCCTTCATCCATCATTAAAAATGTTTTAAACCATTTGTTTTCACCTCATTGGTGTGCAAATGGAGAATGTGAGGATGTAGAGTATGCTTTTCTTGGCCTGTCAAAAGCAGAGAAGGCAACGTGCTACTAATAACAATCAGCTCTATTATTCAAGTGTGGCAGTATGTACAAAGCCAGGACCCTGAAACTGAACAAGCTAAATGTAAACGATTCATCATTTATTTTCTTCTTTATACCTGAGCTTTTCCTTTTTCTGTCATATTATCTGCTGTGAAAAAGGCCTGTGTGTGAGTGTCTTTGTTTTAATTTAAATCAGGCTGTGGAATACCAAAAGCTTCACGTGTGTGCCCTCTTGTGGTAGCTGAAGATGACACAGGTGGGAGTGATGGAACAACAACTAGCATTATGTATATAGGTCTTGTGGGTGTAGCACTTATATACAGGGAATGTTTTGATAAATTCGTGCTTGTTAAATAAAATTGGTAAATTGATGAGTCAGGCAAAATTAAGGGATGCAGAAATCAGTTATACCGCATAACCAAATAGGACATCTCTGGAAAAAAAAACCAATAATGCTCATAATCCTATTCAAAAAACATGAATCATGACTAAATATTGTTAGGTGTGATATGGTGTAACTTTAAATTTGCAGTATAAATGGAAAGCAAGTCACTGGACTTTGAAGTGGCTACAGCATAAGATGAGTGCTTGGAGGCTTCCTGGTATTCACTGCCTCATGATCACTCTTCTTTAACCAGCAGCTGTTTGTGTATGAAAGCATGAGACATGCTAGAACAAACATCGCAAATATGTTCAGTTCTAGTTTGAACAAACCCAAATGTCTGTGATTATATTCCGAATGGCAGGAAGGTGGGTGAGGGGTCATTTAATTACATTATATATAGGCCCTATACGTTTATCTGTGCATCCGAGACTGTAAGTTCTGCAGCGTATTCATCCGTATCATTTGCTTCAGTATGCTTCTGCGCCTGGATACAGACCACACAGGCAGGACCTGATTCCCATCATCATGACAACAGGGATGCCAAGCAACCAATCAAAGCCCTCTGAGCCTTGCTCTGGAAGCTGATTGGCTTCTCAGCCTGCAGCCTGTTGTGGAATGTCCATCTTTAACCTCTCTGCTGCCAGGCACATCGCATATACATCCTATATGATCTCAGTACAGATTCCTGCTACATGTGCAATTCTCCTCTGAAATATGGTAAAGTTGTATGCATAAGACACTTTGAACATCTGAATGAAATGTATTGTTGTCTGTCGGGGTAAACAAAAAGCCATGCGTGTGCTTCCCTGATGTAAACATAGCATGACTGATCGTCTGTCATCTGCACGAACCCGCTTCATATATTATTCCAGGTCGATCAGATTACTCTGTAAGTCTCACAGAGCACAAACTGAAAGAAAATCGGATAATAAAATTTTAGTTAAACTACAATGTTATTGTATTAGACTATACGATTTCTGCATAATTGTCTACTATAATTAATTCATCGTTAGTAAACTCCACTCTTCCCATTCCTCCACTGACAGGGTCTGTGGTCCATAGACAGCCAAATGTTGGTTTTACCCTGACATCTGTTGTTCTGGGATATAAACAATTTTTTTTAAAACGCTGTACGTATTTAAAGGCTCTATTTATAGTTGAGGCCGGATTAAGACTGAAACTGTTAATCATGTTAGGAGCTCAGTGTCTGAAAGTGCATAAGGCCAAACACACTCGGAGAAGTGAGTGTTGAGAGTCATTATGTGTATTACTTTCTTCATCCACACACCACACACACACACCTCTGCTTGCAGTTGTTGGATGGCATAGCAAACTGTAGGGAAGGGGGGCAACATTTAGCCCGCGGGGTGCAGCCGGACAACCTCGGCAAGACTCCCCCAAAACTGTCACACGTGTACTCTCGCTTCGGTTAAAGCTGGTTGCTGAGCCGCCCCGACTCTTGTTTGTTTCGATTCATAAGATCCTTGATTTCTTCACGCTGGAAGGGAGGTGATTCTCTTCGCCGCCATTTTTAGGGAACTGCTTATCGAAAAGAGAAACTTTGCTAGCTGCTGCCTAACGTTAGCAGCTAGCTGGTTGGCCAGTAGCCTGCCTGCAGCTCGCTGTGACACTTAAGCTTGGCAGTCAGTCGTTAGCCAGCTCAGCTTTGCCTCGCGTTGATATAAATATTTATTATTTCCACCCCGCGGACGAAAAGCGGTTATTGCTAAAGACCATAACTGGGCTGAGCAGAATGACCATCTGTATTTGGGTAGGGCAATTATGCGGTTAGATTAGCGAATTAGCATTGCTAATTTATCAGCTAGCGAATTCCGTACTTTGATTTCTCCGGATTGCTTTGCCTGTCTGTGATTTAGCGACAGACACTTCGCCCTGCTGTGTTCCGAGTGACTGGATTATTCAGACGTTCATGCCCCATTTCATCTCAACCTGTGTGGATTCATTTTGACAAGGTGAGTTGATCGCTAACGTTTACTAGCTATGTGTCGATTTGTTCCCCAGCGCTACATACTGCAATGGAGCTTGATTTCAACATATCTTAGCTTGCAAGATAGCCAGCCAAATAGGATGCTATTCGCCTACTAAACAAAAGTTGCTGTCACAACTTGTATGGACTGTCGCATTGACAGATTTTAGTCCGCCTTACTGGACGAGTTCAGTCATCCATTGTTAGTATCAAGGTATTTGTTTTTAATGGTGACGTGACACATCCATAATTGATCTAAATGTACAGGGAGCAACGCTGGAGAGCTAAAATGAGAGTCGGTATGTTGGTGGTAAAGGGTGGGCACAGATTGCTTTATCTAAGAAGCGTTAGCTAGCTACGTTATCGTGCTAATCCGCTTTATGCAACTATCGTTGAAAGCAGTGCCACTCCCTCGTTTTGTTTTTGTCCACTGTGGCCGTACGTCGACACTAAGTGAAACTCGGCTCTGGAGGTGTCTGTTTGGGAAGTTTGTTTATCTCTGAGGGATAGCATGAGTCACATACTGTCTGAATAGCTAAGCTGTGTGACGGTGGGTGACATTGGTCCAGCCTCATCCTATGTATGTCGCACGTAAGTTACATTCCCTGGCTTTGTGTTTACAAGCAGTGTTAGCCAGCAGGGTCTGACAAATCATTGCCTCTGAGTGCCGTGTGCGAGCGACAGGCAGAGCTCACATCCGTTGGCGGCTGGTGGCTGTTTTTGTGCACTGACTTGAATCGCATTCCTCAGTTTTCTGTGTTGATATTGCGTAACAGTGGATATCACTCAGCAAGCTTCCCTTCTGCTTGGCTTATCTTGCGTCTGTGCCGCGTAACTTATGCATGACACAGTGGACCAGCCAGACACGCAGTCAACACGACACGCTGAATATAGTTCAGGAACGCTAGTTTTGTGGCACCAAGTTCACCATTCATCCAAAAAAGACTGCGCTTCGTTTGGTGTGATATCTCAAATGTCCAAGGCTTGATGGCTGATGGGCCTACTAGAGATGTTTATGTGCCATATGGACTGACTTAGTCAAATAAACTGCAGTATTAGCTACCCAACTGTCTCTGATGATGTTATAAATGCAGTCTAAATTCAGTCTATTCTTAAAGACAGGTAGCTTGGCCCCATGCTTTCTTTGTTTACTATGACCTGTTCTGATCTGCACACCAGTCAGTTGTTCATTTACGGGGCTGCATGCCTGTCAGAACAACAGTGCATTCACGTTGCAAGCTGATGAGAGGTATGCCGCTTGTATTGACTGCTGATGTCTTGAATGCTGGAGAAGCCTTTTCAAAGTTGTGTTTTCTTGCCTGCCAATGTTATATCAGAGGGATGCTGAATATGGGCAAACTGCATAATGGATTTAAGTGTCTCTCAGGAAGAATGGATTAGACACTGGAGCAAAGCCTGCAGTGGTTGCTCAAGTTGAGATCTAAGGCAGTCAGTGGTAGTCTGCCTCTGCAGAACAAGTGCTGGATCCAAACATAATCCACAACTCCTCCACAATTTTATTTGTTAGTGAATAATATATAATGCACCTATACATGTAATAGCACGGACCTTACTTAGGTTATTGATTGTGCACTGCCTTTTACTTTTTTAATCTTGTTTTTTGCTGGTATAAGTGAGGATTAATTACATGATAATGATCCTCAGGTTCCACATGTGGTGTTCAACCTTCAGTAATATGGCAGTGTGTATCCCAGAAAGGTAAAAAGAAATTGAAGTGACTGTAGAGATGTTCCTCAGTAAACTGTAGTGCCCAT
Source organism: Paratilapia polleni (assembly GCA_015106735.1). Lineage (NCBI taxonomy): Eukaryota > Metazoa > Chordata > Actinopteri > Cichliformes > Cichlidae > Paratilapia > Paratilapia polleni. Next base: position 26,347 of record VUQI01009713.1, read on the forward strand.
ACCTTTTTAATAAATCCAGTGCACCGGTGTGGATCATGGATGTGTTTTAACCACTTGGAGGTCAGTGATGCAGACAATAAGGTTTGTCTTTTAATGAGGTTTTTTTTTCATAATGAAGAGAAATACAGGGGAAAAAAGGAGTCTGGGATCAAGGTCTGTGATTGAGGATGGTTGCTTAACAGCTGGAGACCAACAACATATTTGATGAGTCAGAGTGAGAGCTAGAAGAAGAGGGGGTGGCAGACACGTCTTTTTTTTTTTCTTTCAGGTGATAGACAGAGGACAAGCTTTAAAATAAAGAAAAATGTCCACCAGGGTCAAGGTTTGACATTGGTTTAAAGTTATAGAACGCACAATCATAATATTTTAAGTTCAGTCTCACATTTTACACATATTTGAAGAAGATTAGCTGGAGGTTTAAACAGTTTAATAGAATGCATTTTGAGTAAGGATGGGAATTGAAAACCAATTTTTGTTAAGAACTAGTACCAAATTGTATAATCTATTGGAAGTGTACGCCTCCAAGCTTATCAGTTCTTCATATCAGTGCTGGCATGTTTTTCTGACAGTTGCGCATTGCAAAGCGATGGCGTTAAACTCATAGCAGTGGAGCTTTTGTACACCTGTGTCACACGGAACCCTTTTTTTTCCTGCTCTGTTTCTATACTTTGTTCAGGCTCCAAGAATAAACAGGCATCAAGTGGATTTATTAAGAATCTGATCTGTAAACAGATTAGATAATGGTGTTGATATTCCTAAAATATTATCAAAATTTATGCATAGTCCCAAATCCAAAATACCCTTACACTCAGCAGGCCCTCCATCTGGTTTGAGAAACCACATCCACTGAGAAGAATTTGCCCATATGTCCTGTTGTTAAAGGTGCCTTTTTTAAATGTGAGTGACTGTGGTATGTTGCTGACGTTCATGACACTTGTCTCAACTGGAGGGGTGTAAATGGAGCTTTGTGTGTTCCTCTCCTCCATCACCATCTTCACTATAGCACTACAAATTGAGATGTGTTGTTGACATTGGGTAGCTTAGCTAGAGAGTTTTCACTTCTTTCACTCAGTGAAAGCCACAATCTGTAATCAGTTTGGGAGGCAGGAGCATGGACACCCCACCCTCCACCCCAGAGGGATACAAATGTTGTGTGTAAGCCATTTTAGTAACATCACATGCAGTTCATTAAATTAATATTTTCTCTGAACAGCTGAAACAGCCATGATGTTCCAGTGTTGTTTTTATTGGGTATCCGAGTAATTAATAATGCATAAACTCAGTTTATTCACTGATCCAAGCACAGATGACAACTTACAAATGACAGCTTTTATTTTACCATTTTAAAATTAGTACTGCACTGAGCCGGATTGGGGCCATTTATGAGCTGTAAGCACAGACGTGCTTCTCTTTTGGGCTTGGGAAGATTTAAATTATTATGTGTTAATTAAAGATGCATTTTGACAATTTTATAACAAATGAATAAGGAATCTCTATCTATCTACCTACACACTCTGATGTGTGTGCATGACTAAAACCATAGGCGATCTCAGGTATTCTGGTTAATAACTTCAGTCAAGTGCAGTATGCAGTGAGGGGGTGTAATCACCCAAAAATAACTAAACACAACCATGTAGGTGTAACATTGATGTTTAGTGGTACTAAGGAAGAGTAATCTTTCCAACAGTATGTTTAGTGTGGTGGCTAGAAGAGCACGTGGAGGAATGAAAAGCTTTGCGCTTAACCTAGTATTACATTTGTATTTGAAATCATTATCAGTGTAATTGCAGCTTGCCTAATAAAACCTGGAATCATTAGCTTTCAAGACAAAAAAAGGTTAATTGGAGTCTGATTAATAACAGCAATTTACATCTATTATGTAGCTGTAATGGATGTTTTAGGCTGGGTTTTAATTAGCTCTTATTAAAATTCTTTGGAACATCCTGTACATATTTTCTATGCTGTTGGGGAGCCATCAGACTGCAGGATTGCTTCAGCGTTGCTCCTCTGCAGCTAATCCTGTGCAGCTGAGAGAAATTCACCATAGGAATCAATAACGTATTTGATTATTTATTATCCTTCTCCATTTCTCTCTCTCTCGCCGCTTCTCTGTGACAATCCTCGCTACTCAGCTTTGTGTATCGGTTGCCTCTTGATTAGGCTTCATGGTGATTTTACAGTGCAGAGGAAATCAATTCACATAACTCATCAAGAGAGAATCCATTTTCTGAAGCAGTAAAGCAGAACAACTTCCAGTGCTTTTCTTCTTAGTATTTGCACGTGCGTAGACACATCTAGCAACGCAGTTCAGATTCTTCCAGATTTTGTCATGTGACAAAGAGTTTAGTGCATGATTCAGGTTTCCCAACAGTGTTATTTAAATCAAAATTAAACTCTGCTCCTCATGTTTCTACATTTCTCCACGTTGTTAATAATATACTGCGAGAGATGGTTTGGAAACCACAACTGCAGTGTCAAACTTACCAAGGGCATTTAAGATTTCTTTATAAAGATAAAGTGATTTTTTTTTTTTTTTATACAACATATATATTTAATTGGAATTAAGCCTTTTACCTGCTATTGTTTAAATTATGTCTCTTGCATTTGAAGCACAGTAAGTGTGTTAACTGAAAATTTTAGCATGAGGAAAAAACATAACCAACGAATAACTATTATAAAACAGTTGAGTAAATACTATTGAGAAATTAGTTTGTTTTTTTTTTGTTTTTTTTTGTTTTTTTTTTTCAGCAGTTACCTT
>VUQI01009714.1:4373-35442 GCA_015106735.1 Paratilapia polleni
CATCTCATGATGAAATTAGGGAATCTGTAATGCAAGTTGGATCAAATATACTGAATGGAATGAAAGTTTTTATTGATTAGGTTTCTGACACATTACTCATGCTGAGCGTTGTTACATTACTTTGGTACTCTTGTGTTCTCTTGGGTAAAAGATGCTTCCCAAAATGAATAGAAATAATGATGAACAAAATGAATATAGAAGCAATTCAGTTTACATTTTTAGCTTGTGTGGTATGATCATTTGGTTCAGGATTGTGCAATTAAGGTAAAAGTAGAAGATCACATAAAAAAAACAGATTACTTATACACCAGAAGGATCGTGGTCTTTCAGTAATTTTTCTGTGATGAAAATAGTCATTTTTGGCAAGCAATGTTGTATATTGTTTTATTTTTCCCCACAGTGCCCTTGTTTTGGGAATGAAATCTTCTGATAAGGCATTTTGACATGCTTCAAGTGAATTACAGTTTGCAAAAGCAATTTCAGACCTACTGCCATCCATCAATAAACAGTATGTTCCCAAAAGGCCAAAAATATGCAGTACCAACCGAGGACAAATGGGAAACCACATGAAGGCAAAAGTAAATGTTTGCTTAGTGCTTTAAAGGCCGAAAACACAGTAGACTAAATGTGCAGTATTCACTAATGGTAAGATAAAATATTTTTCAGGTAGCAACAAACACATCAATGCTTACATGTGTCTAGAAAAATGTACAATGTCAAAAACTAATGCGCAAGTAAGAAAATAAATATCAAGTGTAATACAACAGGTAAAGTCCTCATTGCTCATTGATGCCATCATGGAAAAAACGGCCTAATAATGCTAGAATTGTTTGTGGCTGTGGTGTTTATCTAAAGCCTTTATTTGCCCTGAAGGCTCCCATTAATCCCGTTTAGTTTTCTGAGGTAGGCTGAAAGAGACCCAAAGGCTCTCCTTGTTCGGTTGCGCTTTATGATACATTTGGGGAAACCACTGTAAAATGTGGGACAAGGTGATTGTATCACACATGTGATATAGTTACATTTTACAGTACTGTGTAAACATTTTGAGCCACCCCTCATTTCTTTATATTTTGCTAGGAAAATGGGAAACAAAGGTGCAGCGATTTATTGAAATGTCCAAACATAAATGGAAATTCAATATATAAGGCAAAAACAGAGTTTGTACAATTCTATCAAACTTGAAAGTAAATATTTGGTATGACCACCTTTATTCTTCAACACAGCCTGAATTCTCTTAGGCAAGCTTTCTTGTCATTTTCTTAAGTAGTCTTCAGGAATAGTTCTCCAGGCTTCTTGAAGGACATTCAAAGCTCTTCTTTGGATGTTGGTCGTCTTTTCTTCCGTTATCTGTCAAGATGATCCCACTGCTTCAGTAATGTAGAGACCCAGACTCTGGGGAGGCCAATCCATGACTGATAGTGTTCCATTGTGTGTTTTTCTATCCAGCTATGCCTTTACCACATCGGCAGTTTGTTTGGGTTCACTGTCATGCTGAAAAGTGAAGCCACTTTCCAGATGGTATTACATGGTGGATCAAAATCTTGTGGTACTTTTCTGTGTTCATAAAATTCCATCAATTTTGGCAAGATCTCGAACACCACTGGCTGAAATGCAGCCCCAAACCATGACAGAGCCTCCATCATGTTTTAAAGATGGCTGTAGACACTCACTGTTGTACCCCTCTCCTGACCACCTCTGTACATACTGACGATGATTTGAACCAAAAATTTCAAATTTGGATTCATCACTCCATTAGACCTGCTGCCACTTTTCATTCCAGTTCTTGTGTAATGTGGCATACCTCAGCCGTTTCTCCCTGTTTCCTTTTCTTAAGCATGGCTTCTTGGCAGCCACCCTTCTAGTGAGACCATTTCTGATGAGGCTTCGATGAACAGTAGATGGTTTAACTGAAAGTCCTAGTGAATCTCTCAGGTCCTGTGTCAGGTCTTTGCTTTCCTATTTCTTAAGGACATGACTTTCAGATACTGTTCATCTACTGTAGACAATTTTAGGCCTGGTACTTCTTCTTTTGTCCTCCACTTGTCCAGTTTCCTTATTTTTTTTAAGGACACACTGCGCACTATGTTGAGATATGCCAAGTTTTTAGCTAATAGATCTTTGGGAATCACCTTGTTGGTGCAAAAATGCTATTTTATGCCTGTCAAACTGTGTTATCTTTGGCATTTTTTTGTAGATTCAACTAAAGAAATTGGAACAAATTATGTTTTGTGACAGGCTGCTAGTAACAAAGTGCCTAAAGATACAATTTAAAATTGTTGTCTGTTATGTGTAGACACAACACTGGTTCATCCCTGGCTCCTTAAAAGCAAAATATAAAGAAATGATGGGTGGATGAAGACTTTTGCACAGTACTATAGTAAAATTTCAGAATTCCATATATATCCATATATGCTACTTTAATCACCTCTTAAGTCAAATTTCTTGTTTTCGACCTTAAAAGATGAGATCCCAGTCATCCGTTGAGTGAAGCAAGCAAATGCATGCTCCCACAGCTTCAGGGCATAATAAGCTGCAACGCAGCTTGGCTACAACCTTTAAACCAATCTGTAGTTCCTAGCCAACTGTTCTGGCATGTGAGTTTGCTGTGTGCTTCGTCTAGTTTTACAGAGAGGGTTTTAAGTGCAATTCAATTCACAATTTCCTCTCTAACATAAGATACACTCTCCGAAATGTAGCCCCTCTAACCAACACCAACTTCCTGCTCAAAGACACAAAAGTGTGCACTCAGAAAGGAGTCAAGAATACAGTTAAGTGCAGCATTAAACCTAATTTCAGATTGACTCCCTTTCCATTTGCTTAATCTGCTTTAATCGGACAATAATGCTTTATTTATTCAGGACAGACATGTGCATTGGTGGATTGGAGAAGGTGCACTTTAAGAAATCAGTACAGAAAGTAAACCTTGGAGAAAAAGGAAAGTTGCAAGATGGATTGAAAGTAAAAATATGACAAGGATGAAGAGAAAACTGAAGAGAAGAAGGGGAAAAGAAGGAGAGAGAGAGACAGGAAAAGAGGGAGTGTTATCAAAGCACTGGTACTGCGGTAAAGATACACTGTGAGAAATACTAGGATAATCCTCTTGGTTTAATGGTTTTGAAATGCTATGAAAGATTAGGTAAACAGTGCATTTAATTAATGGGGAAAGAAGTCAATTGGCCATGGAGCGTGAAGCAGCTCACAATGCTCCTTTCATATCCTGGTGCTGCTGAGAGCAGAGATGGTCACAGGGATGCCTTGGCACAGAAAAGATTTTGTGCATACCTCCCCTGGAGAGAGTGCAATCTCACACTTTCTGAAGATTTGGAAACTTGAGTTAACATGACAAAGTACTCTGTGACACCACATACAAGGAAGATAAATTCAGTAATACTGTAAGTAAAGTAAATCAGGAAATTGATGGAGAGTGGAGGGGGATGATACCATTCCAGTTTTGATGACAGGATTTCATGCCAAGCTAAATACTTCACATATTCATCCCTGTAATATTTGAAATACGCTCTTTGACAGCCCAGGGATCTGGGTTTCTGATCCCTCTCCATATCCTCTCTCCAGATAAAGGTCAGCTAGCCCAGGTGCTTGCCCTCCACTTGACTCCTTTCCAACACACTGTGGCTAAAGCAGATTCTGCAGTGACCCAATTTAACTCATCTGTGCATGATCAAATACCCCCAAAAACAGCTTAGCTGGGTCAAGCCAAGGCCTTGGGTCTAGGGCATTAGTCATATTGCAGTGAGAGTGGTGGAGAAGGGGAGGACCAGAGTAGACTGGTTCATTTAGAGGGGTTTTTCTTTTGTTGTTTTTTTCCCCCCCCAATTTATTTATGTGTAAAGTCCTGAGGAGCAACCTGAAATTGTTTCTTGAAAACACATTTGGCGTACTTTCAGATAAAAGTCACCATACACAGTCACAGAGCACTTTACTAGATACACCTGTGTAATCCAATACAACAGCTCTTCCATAAATTATATCTTTATTGAGCCTCTATATTTTCAAAATTTGTTAGTAAGAGAGTTTGCAAACTCTACTTTATGTTTATTTATCAGGTCATAGTGGGAGGTGGCACCACACTGCATTACATTTAGAAGTGTTCCTAATATTTTGCTCCCTCATTTATGTTAGTGTGAACACTATAAAAGGAAAAAAAGTCTTTAATTTTTTTCTCAATCTTCCTGTTTCTGCAAAATTTGCAGATGGTTCTCAATCAATTCCTGGTTAAGGTTATACTCAGATTGTGGTAACTAGGGAAGAAAAATGCTAGGTTAAGGTTAGCAACAAATCATCCTTACAACCATTTGATAATAACCTTTAAGTCTGAAGGAGTGGAAAACTTGTCTCCTTTATGAAAGTCAGATACTCACTCATCCATGACTCCTGTCAACCCTTATTATTCGTGAAGGACACTGGAATTGAATATTGATGTGTAACAAGCTGCAAGCTGGGTATACTGATTATTCTGAATATAGTGGACTGGAAAAGATCAGTCAGACACTACAGAAATAGAAATGGTATCTATAAAAGCATCAGGGAGTGCTACCATTTTAGAGACAATGTTTCCCTCCAAGGCCTCGTGCATAAGAGAATATATTCTGCTGCATCCGACGGACAGTGTAAATGTTTTTAAATGCTCACTCACTCACATATTTGTTAACTTCATAATTTCATATCCTTAAGGTCACCATTAAACGTTGCTGCGCCTGTTTAAGAATGCATTTAAGTAGAAATGAGGTTAAACACAGCAAACAGGACGATTTGTTTGGTTTACTGGGGCTCTTGACCTTTGATCTACACCACATTCTTTACTGACTACACTGGATCAGAAGGAATAGTTAACCATTAATGTAGAATTAACCACTTACTGACCTTGGCAACTGTTACCTTGCATTTCCCTGTATACTATACAGTGAAATTTAATATCATTGTGGAACAACAATTTCTTCAATGCGTATGTAAAAAGGAAGATTTATTTTCCAACATATACTCATCATATGCTAAAAAATTACACAGCTATGACTCAACATGGTTAAGGATACCAGAGAATCCAGAATGGCAGCTAATCCCCCATCCACAGCCAGAGGCAGCACAAGGCAGCATAAGCTCTTCTGTCCTCCCTGCTATCACCTGCCTATTTACTGCTATGCCATCCCTACGGCACTTTCAGCCACTCTCCCTCCCTTTCTCTTTTCCTCTCTTTCCATCCACTAATCCTCTTTAAGGACATTACCTGCTAATATATCCAGTCAGAAGGTATAAAAGCCCAGCTATCTCTTTACTGCCATAGGCAATACGCTAAATAGGCCATTAATGGAGGAAGGCAAATGGGGGATATCGTGGTTTTGACCCCAAATACCATTCAGATCTTGGTCTATCTGAGTGGCTGTTTGAGGTGTAGCATGTGTTGGGTAACAAGGAGCCGAAGGAGAGGAAGGGGATTGTGTTAAAAGAGCTAAAGTGTGGTTGGCCTTTATTAAGGCATTTCAAAAGATCAAATGTTTTTGCTGTAATTTGCTAGGCGATTGTTAACAGCACACACACTGCCAAGTTTCAAAGTCAGGAAATCAGAAACTAGGATCAGATTAACATTTTTAAGCAGTTTTACATTATACTTTTAAAGGCGTAATGAGTGATTTAGTTCCACTGGAATGCAGTACAAGTAACTCAAACAAACCACATAAGCTATAGCTCACCTGGTTGAGTGGGCGACCCACATCCAGAAAAGCTGCAAGGGCCTTGGTTTGCATCTGCCCCGGAACACTTCCTGCAGGCCACTGCCCCTCATCCTCTCTCCCTATTTTACTGTCCTGTCAACAATAAAGGCTAAAAAAATGTCAACGAAAACCTTTCATTTATAACCAGAAATTTGTATACACAACAACCAAAAAAATAAATAAATAAAAGTTCAAAACAATACTCTGGTGGGGAAAGTGTTAACATAAATAACAAATAAAACAAAACTCAACACTCCAGACTGCACTCTGCCATCTCACTGGTCACCAGTTTCAAAAAGAGGGACTCACATGAACTAAAATGTGGCTAAACAGGCTAATCTAAACAAACCAATAAACAATATCTAGAAGTCCCATAAACAAATGTGAGTCAGCTCCACATGGACTTTCTGGGATCAATACCAATATTAAATCACAAAACAGATAAAATATTCAAGAGACCATTTATCTCTGGACTAAAGTTCCCCTTTCCCTGTTAAAATGTGCATTTCATCAAATCAAAATTACGAAGACAGCACATTCAAAAAACAACTGCTGATCAAAAGGCTGTACAAAACAGCAAAATACCATATTAAAAACACCAATTTTAAAAAAAAGAGCCATAAGACATAAACATCAACACAAATGAAAGCAACACTCACACGGAGTTAAAAGCATAATGAATAAAGATGTGTCTTAAGGCACAATTTAAAAAACAGGCAGTAGAGAAATGAGCCTAGCATGCAGAGGTAAACTCATGCCTTTGCTGTTGAGGGTCCCTTGTCTTTCAAACTTGATCTTGGGACAACCAGATGCATGTTAAACGACATGTTTCCTAGATCTTACTGGGAGCTTTAAACTGTATATCTGTATAACTGTAAATTTGGGGTTATATGTGATCTTAATCTGAAACCCTATTGTACAATTTGACCTAAAACAGCTTTGCAGATTTTTTTTAAAAAACAAAACAAAAACAAATAACAGTTTGTTCTCTGCTCCTACTTAAAGGAGGTTGACCTGCAGGCTGCACAGACCAACAAAGTTCACTTGTTGATTTGGCCTCAAGGCAGGGCAGCTGTTCATTTTACTGCTAATGGAGTGCCACTGACATCACTTTAATGATACGGCACTAATGAGTGCTGACAGCTCAGACAGCACAACAGTGCATCAGCTCACCTCCACCAGGTTTAACATTTAGAGTCTAGAGAGCAGAGAGTGCCCTCCTCTGGACAAAACTGGAAATAACCACCAGACCCAAAGGTGCTCCAGCAAAAAGATTCCCCCTCTCCTTTCCTGTATCTGCCCCTGTTAATATAAAACGTTAAAACGGAGTAATTTTATCAGAATTGTAAGCAATGTGATTAGTCACATTACAAATGTCCAAATCAATCAATTTAATCACTATAACAACAATTAATTAAATATGACAACAGCTGCATTAGAATAATTAAAAAGGACTGTTTTAATGATTGATTTAAAAATTAAGATGTAAATTTTATTTGTAACAAAAATACAGTTAATATTGTATTTAAATAACAGTCATTCCTTTCTTACCATTTCTTGACCAGTAGAGGGAAGCACTGAAAAGTACAGAAGCCCTGCCATACATCAAAGGGTAAAGATGACCAGTGTCTTTGTTACAGTGGATTCTTATTATATATCATAATAACTTAAGCTAGAATTGTCTATGATTTTCTTTTTCTTTGAACCACTGCTTAAGATCCTCTTTCCCCCCAGTGCCATCAGTGTGTGCTTAAACTGCTGTATGCTGTATTTGTAACAGCAGTCCTGACTGTCAAGGAGGAGCAGGGGACTGACAGATCAGCACATCCATCCACCCACATAAGGGTGGGTGTGATGACGTGGTGCCACTGCTGCGTGACAACAGTAGCTTCTTATCACAGTGAGCAGAGAAGAACAATCCCACTTTTCTCATTCACCACAAGGGGGTGCATTGTGCACACGAATTGCTGAAGGTTTGGAGCAAATTTAAATATGCAAAATAGTCTGCAGCTAAAAGACAGGAGTTTACAGACCTTGCTAAGCTGTTGCGCCTGGATGATTGAAAGGAAGTATGGCTCCAGCAAAAGAGCTGTCAGCTGAAACAATGAGAAAGGATTGTATAACTTCTTCAAGAAGGAAATCCAACACGGGGTGTGGCAAAAGTTGTTGGTTGTTCCCATTCAGCTGTGTCTACAACCGGGAGCGAGTAGAAAATAGGAAGGTTATAAAAGGAAAACATATGGGTGGACCATGAAGGACATCAAAGTGTCTGGACAGAAAATGCAAAGTATCATTCCTTGAAACTAGAAAATGCACAACAAATGAAAAACAACTGAGCAGAAACAGGAGTCTGTGTTTGTGACAGAACTGTAGGAGATCTGCTAAGTGAAAATTATATTCATATAAAGAACAGCGAAAACAAAAACTAGCACTAACACCTAAAAGGAGAAAACAAGGTTACAGTGGGATAAAGGGAAGCAGTAGTGGACTGTGGATGATTTGCAATGGCCAACGAGATGACGATGGAACTTTTGTCCGGTGCCATTCCAGTGAAACATATAAAGATGACTCCCTGATGAAAACAAACAAAGTTCCCCAGTCATTTATGATACTGGGGTGTGTATCAGCAGACCAGCAGAAATGGCAGCCTTAACAGTAAATGTACCCTCAGATTAAGGACACTTCTCTCATTCTATCAATAGAAGTCGGTTTGGTGATCAAGTGACATCTCAATGACATGGCCAGCAAACAGTTTGGATTTCAATCTGATTGAAAATTTAGGTTGGAAACGAAAAAAAAAAGGTCCACGGGAAGGCTCCATCCTGCAAAGCTGATCATTCAACCACTATTTGAGAAAGTTGGAACCAGCTTGATGGAGAATATAATTTTTTCATTAGTAAAGTCCATGCCTCAAAAGCCAGAGGAGATGCAACAAAGTACTAATTGTAATGTGATTTTTTTTTTTCTTCTGCTTGATCTGGAAAAAATATACTGTTATTTAAAATGATTTCATTCAATATTGTTGAGGTATACTTCATTCAGCCAGAATGTTCAACTATTAAACAAAAATAGTTTTGTGCAATATCTGCAATTTGTGCACTTGATACGAAGTGAAAAAAAACCTGAATAAACATCTTCCAAGTGTGGTGAGTCCATAACATTTTGTCAGGAGTTACAGCATCCATTCAACTACATTTTTCTCACACTTCCCCACTTGTCTTTGGTAAAGCTTTTATGGTCAGATATAACAAACACAGTGAGTTATATCAGTTTGTATTGACTGTCTGAACATCCTGAACTGAAACTTTATAAAGGTTTTATTTATTTTTACATGTTTTCTGTCATACTATCAGCTCTCTGTATGGATATGTTCCATTAGCTTTCTGGGGTGAAAACTCTTTCCCACCTTAACCCTTTACTTCTGTTGCTGTGCTGTGTGCATGTCAAGTCAGATTATTTGCTTCTCACAAGACTTCATTTATGTAACAGGTGAGAACTGAACAATGATACCCAATTGTTTGCATATTTCTCTGTTAAAAGTATGAACCATGATATGGACGAGCAGTTTGGCCATGTATGTGTAAATGAAGCTTATGCTACAAAAGTCAGATGCCACGTCCAAACACAAAGAAAGAAAGAATAATAAGAAAAGGCAGCCTCTGAAAATGTGCAGGAGCCAGTTGGGGCTGCAGCCAGGCATGTGTTCATTCAGCCACAGGCACAGACGAGCTATCGCTAACTTGGTTCTGCATCATGCATACTGCATAGTATTTGTTCTACTATGCTAATGGAGGTTTCAATATCTAACATGTTTCTTTAAAAGAAAAAAAAAAAACCTGACATATCTTTTATACAGAATTTCCTTAAGACTTCTATCCTTGTATAAACATTTAATGGCCACAAGAACTGAAGGTTAGGGACAAACACACATAGATTTGTAGGTGCTAGCAGAGGCCTAGAAGGATAAAGCGAAGCCTCATATGTCCAGATTATGATGGTCCTGACATGTACCATTGTGATATCTCATTAAAACTTACCCAGCACTCCATTTAAAAAACTACTGGGAGCTTGCTTACTGTCACGGCTGTGTACAGCGATGTTACACTCATTACCAGAGAAAAGACATCAAAGCAGATGGGCGATGGGTATGATTAACGGAGCCTGGAATGGCTGCAACAATTTATGTACAGCCAAGAAGCAACCAGCCACTTGAGGTTCAGCCAACAGAAAAACCAGAGCTTTGCATCAAGTGCAAAATTCAACATGAAAGCTGTTCGACATCTGAAGAAGGCAGCACACTGAGAGACACAGTAAGCTGTTATACAGATGTACAAGACTGATACTCTGATGAAGGAAGAAGCTCATACAGAGAGAATCAGTGAGATTCAGCGTCATGTGAAATAAATTCACACAGAGGACTGAATAACTAAAAATACACTGAGATGGGAAGTGTGTTTTTCTTTTAAAGGTCATCAAGTTCTTCCTTTAGCCAATAGCATGTTCAGTTTGAGGAAGCAGTAACTGTGCAAACGGACACAGGAGATGTCCAGCTAAGGAGACAAATCAATGGCACAGTCAGTTTTAATTACCTGATTCATACAACTACACAAAACAAACAAGGCTGCCTGCAGAGAAAGCAAATTGATGAGAACAGGCTTAAATCACGATGTCTGGATGCTGACCTTATTCAAATTCAAAATTAATATTCTACACTATGATGTATCTAACCTATGTGGATCAAGGGCAGACTGTGATTTGATTTGCGATTTAGCCAGCGAGCCCTTCTCTTCTGAGATGTATCAATAATATTGGGTAAGAATGAACACATGTTCAAAATACGAATGTATCTTGACATGAGCAAAATATTCCTCTACTGAAATGTACCTTGACTATGCACAGAACCACACATGGTCTTTGCAACCATCCTTCTATTACGTCCTAAAAAAAAATAGTAATATTCCATATATTAATCTAGTGATCAAGTAGCATACAAGAGCAAACATTTAAAACAACTGTAGTCATGTATCACCGTGGATAGCAACAAACATACAGTTTATTGTAACGCACAGCGATTTTGCAGCACCTGGAAGCATGGGAAAGTCATTAACCAATCACAAACTCGATGTGAACAGCAACAACTTAAGCGACCCGTGTGGAAAGACCTGAGACAGATATCAGTCCGACTTTGTTTGATGCACTGCTGTGCCCCAGGGTATTATTCACTGATTAATCAAACCATCCACAACGAGGGGCATTACTGAGAGGTCAAATGCGGCCTTAGCCTGGATGAAGGCACCTGCATTAATTTGGTTGAACACACCAATAAGGAAAAGCCAAACATTGTGACGCAAACGGTCAACACAAGTGCGACTTTAGCGCCTACACAAACATTTTTGCTTTCATTTATGCTGCTTGGATGTTTGTTTGTGTACAGCATGTTCAAATGTATTTAAAATACGCAACCAAATGGCTACCTGTTGCATGAAGCCCCTTCATCTTGTCTCCACACTGCCTGATCATGGTGTCCTTTTTGATCCTACCATTGGATGGCGCCAGAGAAAGGCATTTTTCAAATGCACAGAAACAAAAGAAGAGCATCGACTTAATGCGCTTGCTTTTTGCTTAGTCAGTCTGTCGTGTAGAACACTAATGAAGAATGTTTAACGAAAACAAAGGCTTTATGAATTACTTGTGACTTCTGGTGTCTGCAGAGACTACTGGGTGATTCTTTGTATGGCCATGTGGAGCTGTAACCTCTCACCTCATTAACTCAGTCTCTGTAAGCAAATAAAGTTGGACTTTATCTTGGTTTCTGGAGCACCGGAGAGAATTGATGTTCAGCGTGGACTTACCATCTGCTCCTACGTGGAAAAGTGAAAAACTTCTCTCCGTGGTATTAATTAAAAAATCAGCCGCCACTAGATATTTGTCATTACTTTTAATTTATAGGATGACTAGACAGCTGCCCATGTGACCCCTGTTATAACAAATAGACTGGCTCCTCATATCTTGCAGCAGGACGGTGGGGAAATCTTTTTCAATTAAACACCATACATCAAATCAGTGCTTTTAATTTTGGCCTTGGAACTAATCTGAGTTAAATGATTTTTGTGGAAATTAGTAATTTTAACTTGCACCTTTACTGTGGAGGTCTCACTGAACAGGTTAATTGAAATGTTCAAAGAGCCCACATGTGTGGTGAACTGTGACAGTGGTTAATGACTCTGTACTATATATTTAAAGAATAGATGAAAATAGAAACTGCGGTATGACTAATATTGATGTGACAGTCACAAATTACAGTTTTCACATGAACAGTCTACAGCTTTATAGTGTGAATTTTGTTTTGTTTAGACTGTAGATCCCACCAGGATCCCCCGCTTGTAGGAGATGTTAAGTCTTCTCCTACAAGCGGACTTGTTGTCTGGCCTCCCTGCTTCATACATGACACCAGACCTGTTCTAGTCAATTTGTTGGGCTGCAGTTTACTTCATTTAGATGGTTTAATTTGTGGCAAAACATACAAAAAATATAAATATTGTAGCCAAACTAGGCTTTCATGCCTAGCTTGAACTAGTTAAAGAATAGACATCTCAGAACACTCTCAATAATTTGTAAAGTAAAATTTGTAAAGGAAGTTTCCCTTTCAGTGTTTTCACTGCTCTGTATGATAATCAGCCCTAAACCAGATTATTCAGTGCTAACATTTTCAATTAAGATCTTAAATCTGTATAACTTTGTGCACCACTGCAAAGACTGTTGCAACCTAAACTACATTTATTCTCTTTTTTTTTCAGATGGTCGTTAGCTGAAATGAAAAGAGGACAAGACATGAATATTTAATTCTCCTTTGCATGTCTGAAGCTCTACTTGCGGCATTCAAAAGTGGGAATTATGTTACATTTGAACCAGTTCACAACATGTATTTGGAAGCAAGGTTAATGTCAGATGTGTATAGGTTGTGAATTACATTCACAACCCTATATGGTTCTTTATTATCAGCACTGAAAAGCACATATGCAGCTACTGTACACTAGTACATTTTTGTGATTGTATTTTTTCCTTGAAAACTGATCAGTTTATAAAATATTCACTGAAACCAGTTTGACCTACATTTAGTGCCATGGGGTACAATATTAAAATGTTGCCATTAACGCAGCAATAATGATAAATAATATAGGCCATTTTTTGCTTTTCTGTATTTACTTTTGATATTTTAATATTTATGTACTTTTCTGAAGCCAGACAATAAACATTAGGTGAATATATTATTTCACTGCTGGTTATTATTTCTGACCTTTTTACTGACCGTACCCCAGTCTTACCATCACAACTTCAACCCCAGAACTAATCTAAAGGCATTTCTAACATTAGCCCTTAAATCAAGTCTTTAACCCTTAAACAGACCTGTAAGGAAGTTAGGAATGACCAACACGCCTTCACATCCAAGGTCTTGGACCTCACAGCGATGGAGGCACAACACACACACACACACACACACATACACTGGGCTATTGAAAACACAGTGTGCCTTCCTTTGCAGGGCTGGAGGCTGCACACACAGTTCTGTTGTGTGCCAGAGGCGGTGGTACTGCTGCACTGTGGACTAATACCCTGGGTCTAATCCAGCTGCATTGCGTCCAATTACAGCGCCACTTAAGGCTTTGAACACTGTGCTGTTACGGCTCTGGTCACTCAATTCTTACAATGATATCTGAGCTGTGGACTGAAGTGTAGCCTCTTCACTACTGTGAAATGTTAATGAAGTGACAGCAGTGCTGCTATTTAATCTAGGCACACCGACTTACAAAACATTTAAGTAACGATTTTAATACTCAAAAACATTTTAAAAATAGACCCCAAAACATCTCACTACCAAACTCCAGAGTTCAACGTGACGCTTATGACATCAGCCTTACCACCAGCCACGTAATCGTGCGTCGCACTTCTATTTTTACACTAAAAAGCTATTTTTGAACATGAGTGCGCCAACGTGTTTCAGACACCGGCAGAAAAAGATAATAGACTGTAAGTACGCAAACACACCGAACCGAACGCTTTAAGCACTTTTTGACCCTTTTAAGGCAGTCCATCATGTCAGTGCGCAATTGCGCAGCAAGGAACCCCTGATGTGTGAGACCAGTGGCATGACCATTGAAAAAACTACCGCAGCGCCGCAAGACAACGAGACTCCTGCTGTGACCCCATTCCAGTGAAGCAGACTTCTAAATTCCCTCACAGTGATAAGGTGAGCATTCTCTGTACGAATTCCCTACAACCTCATTTTCGACGCTGCTGGAAGGGTCGCTTCATTTAATGAAGACATTTGGATCCTGGTGAGGGTAGGCATCATGTTCATGTGTTGGACACATATACGTTGTGCCTACAACTCACGATGACAGCTTCCATCAGGACTGTGGATGCACTTTTCAAAAGTCTGGATTTTTGAGAGGAAGCATGATGGACGCAGCGGACATAGTTGCTTCTGTGTTGGTTTTGGGGATTATTGTTGTGTCGCTGCTGTCCAACGTTGTGGTGCTGATCTGCTTTTTGTACAACCCGGAGATCCGCAAACAGGTACCCGGTCTATTTATTCTCAACTTGACGTTTTGCAACCTGTTGCTGAGCGTGTCCAACATGCCACTAACTCTGATCGGGCTCATCACCACGGGCCACCCCGGGGGCAGCGGTTTCTGTCAAATTGTGGGTTTCCTCGACACTTTTCTCACCACAAACTCCATGTTGAGCATGGCAGCTCTTAGCATCGATAGATGGGTGGCGGTGGTTTTCCCGTTGAGCTACCACTCAAGAATACGGCACCGGGATGCAGTGATAGCTCTGGGATACACGTGGATACACTCACTTTGCTTCTCCACGGTGGCTACCTGCCGCTCCTGGGTCGGCTACAACCACATTTACGCATCGTGCACGCTGTGCAATGTGAGAGCGAAGGGAGCCGGGACGCAGTTCATCATTTTCACCGTGGTTTTGCACTCTCTCACTTTCTTCCTCACGCTGATCGTATTGTGTGTAACGTATCTGAAAGTTCTCAAAGTTGCGAGGTTTCACTGTAAACGCATCGACGTCATCACTATGCAGACATTGGTGCTGCTTGTGGATATTCACCCCAGGTAAACAAGCATTAGAGATGCATTCAGTCCAGTTCACTTGTCCTTTTAATACATTTGTCTTTCACCAAAATATTTCCACCTATTATCATTTATGTTGTCCAGTATGTAATGTATTGCAGAAGAACAATTTTTAAACCTGTGGGGAAAACAGGTTAAAACATTCTGTATGCTCAAGACACAAATAGTGATCACATCAGAAAACCTGCACTCATTCTGTTTATTTAAATCTCTTCTTGGCCTTACAAGCAGTGCTGGGGCTATCCATCATTTTGACAGTTTTCATCAGAATTTTTCATCAAATTGTGGACATTTTGTTGAACAAAATAAGCATATTTGATTGCTAGTAAGACATTTAGATTGCTCTCCATTTACATAATTTATATCTTTGCAGTGTGAGAATTCTCTAATGTAATTATCTTAGATAACAGTGAGTAGTTCACTGCTTTCTTCAAGTCTACCCCATATGTTTTCTCTTTGGACTGCTTCATTATTTCTGCATGTGTCTGGTCATACCTCCTCTGGAGATAATCGTACCTGTGTGCTTTGGCAGTGTACGCCAGAAATGCTTGGATGAACAGAAGCGGAGGAGGCAGAGGGCCACCAAAAAAATCAGTACATTCATCGGCACATTTGTGGTGTGCTTCACGCCTTATGTCATTACAAGGTGAGCAGTGATGTATAATACTGTATATGGTTTGTGTATGTGTGTGGGCGGGAGCAGAATCCATGTTTGTGAAAGATGTTTGCCACCATACTATCACTGGAAGATGCGAAGGTTTCCTGCATTTTTCTTCATTTTGAATCAAAAGATTTAAAAGAAATTTTTAACAAATGGCATCAAGGAGATGTTGACATTGAACTACAGTTAATCTTTGCAAATTTTGTCTTTGCTCAGCTTCTAAAAATATAAAACTGTCTTCATTGTTTATCACTCACCTTGTTTTGGCTGCTAGTGGTTGAAAGCTTATGGAATGAATACAGATGGTGATAACTATTGTAAGTTTTGTCTTGTTGTATGGTAATTCAAACATTTTAACTACTCCGTCTTCTTTATTTCACGTTATACACACATTTCTGGTCCTTGTTACTGTCTACAGCAACAAAAATGTGCTCCTGCTGGTTTGTCCTGATTTAAAAAGGGAGTCAAATAATAATGATTTAAATCAGAAAGAAGTCCAGAATCTGCAAATATGACACCCATCTGTTCAGATTACCCAACAGAGTGATGACATTTCAGTGAAGTGAAATGATGACATTTTCACAATTCTGCAGCACTGGGGGAGATTCATTACATGTTTTAGATGTCTTCCACTTCACTGATGTAAGAAGCTGCACTGTGTCCATGAATTGTGTGTGACTTTTCTTCCCATTTTTTGCTTTGTTTGAGGTAGAATTGTAGAGCTCTCCACCCCAGGACCCATAAACCCTCACTGGGGTGTGCTGTCCAAATGTTTGGCCTACAGCAAGGCAGCGAGCGACCCATTTGTCTACTCACTGCTGCGTCACCAATACAGGAAGACCTGCAGCCTTCTGGTAAACAAAGTCCTCAAGAGGCGTACATTCAACTCCTCCTCCCTTAGGATAGAGAACAATGCAGGGAGAAACGACAACAACTCCAGTGCAACCAACAATATCCAACCACCAACCGACAAGCCCCTTGGCTAGTGAAGGTAAACACGGAGACAACTAGAGCATTGGTCTTGGATGCTGACATTTTATTTCGAGGTTAACATAAAATAAAAAGTGATAGTGTAACATCAGAGTTAAAAAGTTTCTCACTTAATTACTTATTAAGGAACAGGATGTTCTGTATTTTTTATCATGAACAAATTCAGTGAAAAACCAAAACCAGCAATGTGTTTTCCGCATCTCCGTACTTTCTCAATTTGCCAGCCTTTCTGACTTACTTAGCCAAATGCTCAGATTGTCCTGTCAAATCTGCATGATTTTTAACATTTTTTTAATTGATTTATTTTTTTGAAAAATATATGTTTATTCCTACATGCAAAACTGCAGTTGTAGATGACTAATTTCAGTTATATTGCTGATGACATCTCTTTATTTACAGCAGATGCCCATGTTTTAGGTTACAAGAAGCATGTCACTCAGCGCTACCTACTGTAGATGTGTTTTTTTAATGGTTTTTGTTCATTTTCAGTAGAGTCGACTTATTGAAAAAAATGGAATATCACAAGCCTTATCCTTGAAAAAAGTGTAGGCCAGCCATGTTCGTAGAATATAACGACATTAGGTATTCAATGCAAGTGTACATCTTTTTCTGCAGAGTCACTGTTTCTAGTGAGATAGTTTTGTAGCATTCTGGTTAATTTGTTCCAAATACCTAGACTGCGGTGACATGGAAATCCAGTAACTGTTTTGTTAAGTGTGCCATTAAAGGCACAAACTGCAGTGCACGTGAACAAGACTGTCGGCCCATCTCCAAAATGCTGAACACAGGAGCATGCCACACAGAAGTATTTTCATTACCTCAAATTGGTACATTTATAAGTTATATTGTTTTAAAAAGACGCTCACTGGGCCTTTAAGTGTTACGTACCACCTAAAGTGAATGTCTTGACTGAAATTCAAGCATAACCTCCAACCTCAATTATGATTAAGAAAGCTGGATTAAGTACTTTATGTCTTCATGGAATCATTTAAAACGGATAATATTTTGACATTGTGTTGCGCCACACTGGTGGTTTTATTGAAAATACTGTATAGTGTAACTGTGAGGCCTGACTTCTTAAGTGCCTTTTAGACTATGAATTCTCTGACTGCATCAAAACTCATCAGAGGGAACCGTTCACACTTTTCTCTATGGTTGTGCTATGGTGTGTGATTTTAATCCTGTTAAGTAGTTTGTTTTGTAAGTAATGTTTATTTTGTAATACCACCTCATTGTTTGGTTGCATCAGGCAACACAAGGTGAAATGTTATTTGAATGTAGTAGCAGCTATTCAGTAATGTGTAATTAACATTTGAGCTCATGTCATATGAGTGGCTGTACGATATTTGTGTTGTAAGACAACACTGGCTAATCAGGATGTTGTGTTTTTACTTTACTGTGACAGTATGAAGCCTTTAAAAGGCAAAAAAACCTATTTATTTTTGTCAAAACTATGTCTGATTTTTGCTAATACGTTTGTGATTATATTGCAATAAATGCTGTGCATTTTGATATTTTAAAACGATGCCCAGCTTTCTTCTGTCTGTATTTACTGAGATGATGCATAGAGAATTCACCAAATTTTAACTTGAACAATGCCTTACTATAACACAAGTCTGCCAACACCTTTATTCTCCCACAATGATTAAGTCAAGGAGAAAGAATAATTAACATGAAAAATCATTTAAAATGTGTCCCTCCCACCACTGCTGCTGTTGATGTGGCAGCAGAACAAAGACCTTATACAAAAGCATCAGGATTGAAAGTTAAAGGCTTTCTTAATTGCAGAGCTCCTAGAGAATAAAAGGAGCCATGAAAAAGGGATGAAGGTAGGCACTACCTCTCCAAGTTCAGACTGCTGTGGCAGTTCTAAAAGGTCCTTGCCATTTGTATCATCCATCCTACTCACCTTCACCGTAAACCAAATTAAATAAAAAAAATATCAAACAATTGTGTCTTGTCATAAGATAAAACTGCCCCCAGTAATTTGTATTATTCAGCAAAAGGGCAAAAGATGAGTTGACCATATCACTGTAGAGCACACCAACCGAGGGCAATTAGCTGAAAGTATTCAGAGAGTTTGGAAGGAGCCCCAGTCTGGAGGTGTGTGTATACCACATCTCCCTGGGAGACTCAGTGAGTGGGTAGTGGTAGACACAAACCCGCCATACACGAAACGCTGTGTGCAGACCTAGTGATTAAGCCACAGTGCGTAGGAAGGACAAGAAAGCAGAGGAGGAAGGAAACGAAGATGAGTGTGCTGGCTGACTCCATGCAACCCCAGTGTCAGGCCACAAGAGGTGGTCCTCCTTGTAGTTCTCCCAGTCTCATAAAGTAAAAGTTGTTCATGTAAAACAACATTTAGGGCCGTTGGAAGTAAAATTTTAGTTCAGTAGCAAAACATTTGTTTTTTTATGCAAGTTTTAAATGCTGAAATGTGTAAAAATGTATATATAGTGTAATTTGTCCTGAAGAGATTCTGTCAAGTCTCTTAAATTAGTCAATTCAACAAGTTATTGTGCAGTCATTGTCTTTACAGCATTGTCTAATTTTATTGAACAAGCTATAACATGTCATCATGCCAAAATAAGATTTTAGATCAAGTAGAAAAATACATAGATTACGTGCAAATTTGGTATGAAGGAAAAAGCTCTGAAACAAAACCTTAGATCATTTTAATAACTCATACAAACATGTCATTGGTAGATCGCTAAATATCTCAAAATATACACTAATGAAGTTTCACAGCTAAATTTTCAGCAAAGAGCCACTACAAGCTAGATGTAGCCTTTCATATGGGTATTTTTAAACGACTGTAGCAAAATAAATTGGCTGTCAAATTTGTGCAAAACTGCACAGTAGCTGGAGTCACCCGTGTGCTGCAACTTCTTTAATCAGTAGCAGCAACACTGAGCCAAATAAGAAAAGAATCACCCACAACACACTGACAGAACTTAACTGACTGATCATTTTAATTTCTGTCAAACAATGTATTTCACTGTAAGCTCCCTCAGATCCGCTCATTAATTACAAAAGCACATAGCAGGCTTTACACATCTGTAGATGTTTAACCATCACATTTCTAAGGAAACCAGCTAGCGATAATGAAGGGTATGCCTTTCCATTGTATCCTGTTGTTTCACTTAATCTTCATCCTCTAGTTTTCTTTGTCTTCAATCCCAAGCTTTCCTTGTATAGCAGCTTATCCAAAAGTCTTCCAATGAATCTACTAGACCAACTAACTTACGCATAATGTGAATCATGGGAATGCTGGACTTAAATGTCAGAGTATTCCCCATGGGCTCAAGCAAACAGCCTGCCTTGCTCAGAAAACTAATAAAAAGACCATCTATTTCTGTCCAGGAATGCTGCATTTGTTTTTTTTTCCCTGGGCTGTTGTTTTTTTGTCTCAAAGGCCTTTGCAGAAACATTTAAAGAGTATCATTGCCTACAAGTGAAAACCTCATACTACGGTTTTCGGTATCCTCGAGGACTTTACACAACATGTTTGATTATAACAATTAGAAAATGTTTCACAAACAACATTGCACAAATTTAGAGGAAATAATTCAGTCCACTTAGAGACAATCAATCAACAAAGCCTGATTTCGCAGCTTTTTACATGATAAAATTAATGAGCAGCAACAGTTGTTTGTTTTGATATCTTGGGTAATTCACCATAAGGACAAGGTCTGTGCTGCATGTCCACGTCTGCAGCAAAAATGTCAAGCAAATATTACATTAATATCTTTACATGTGTGTTACGCTCCAGCCATCTGTTCAGCTTGTAAACATTTACTCTGCTTGTGGACATGCCAGTGTGTCTGCATGTCTGAGCAACAACTGAATAATAATGCCCACTTGTTTTCCCAAAATGAGCCAAATGTTAACAATCAAAAAGTGATTCAAGATAAATGGTCAAAGGGGTTGTTGCCACAAACTGGCTCAAGCTCCACTCATGTGAAAAAGAAAGTTTTCACAGGACTCTGTGCAGTCCTGTGACGTAAAGAAGAGCGGGCCAAAAATCTTCCACAATGAGGTCAGAGTCATACAGAACATAGTTACTGTAACAATTATTATTATTGCTGCTAAAGATGGTTGGACAAACTATTGAATCATAGGGTGTACTCAGTTTTTCACAGGACTGCAGAGAGTCCTATAAAAACTGTCTTTCTCACATGACTGTATGTGACAAGGAGGCAATCCACACACGAGGTTTGCAGGAATAAAAGATAACTTATTAAACATAAACCAACAAAACACAAACACCAAAGAGACTTGATGCCGGGTGGAGTGGAGGAGAGAGACTGAGCAGTTCATCTAGGCCAGCTTTTATAACCTAAAAGCCCCAAGTGAACCGCACTGGCCGAAGACCCTCCCTTGTCAGCCAATCATCATCAAGAGTAGGCCAAGTCTACTTCGGAAACAGTTGCCGAATTCAACAGAGACCCTAACTGTCTGCCTTAAATTGCATTGTAATCCATCCAGTAGTTGAAGAGACATTTCATTCTGAAGCACAAATGTCAAACTCGAACTACTGATTGTGCTATATAATCACAGGAGTCAGTAGCATTCATCCTCTGGAGACCAGCTATCTGTTCTAAATATGTTGGCAATCCATCAAATCGTCCTTAAACTTACATAAAAACGGTTAACTTCAAGGTGTTAACCTCGTAAAGAAGTGGTTCTGGTGAAAGATCCTGCCCCACAGTTTCATCTGTTGAGGTCCATCCATCCATCCATCCACCCATCTATCCATTTTCTTATTAACCACTTATCCAATTTTAGGGTTGTGTGCTGCTGAGGACCGGTGTTTGTAAAAATTTCTAATACAGCTCATTCCATGGTTGAAATGTTTTTGTTTAGAAAAAAAAGTGGAGGACCAATCAAACTACATTGTTGCTAGCAACTGCTGACCAAAAATCAAAGTTACTGAATGGGGTTTTGTTTATGTAGGTTGAAAAAAAACATGTCAAATAACCTTACCAAATTTGTCACTTCAGACAAAAAGCATCTGCCAATGAATACTGTACTCCCCACACAAGTATTGTTATTGCTGCAACATATTGATTTCAACCCCTGTTCCAAAGTGCATTCGTGATCTTTCATGATTTTGATTTTCCTGTGCTGCACACAAGCTCCAATTAAGATGTACTGAGTTTCTCTTGGCAGCACACTGCATAATCTGAGAACCACATTGTTCTAGATTCAAAGCAATAAAGGCACTAATGAACCTAACCCCATCTGGCCTTTATGCAAATCCATTAGACTGATGTCCAGCTTTGAGAGCTACATTTCCAGCACCTTCCTCAGAATATTCACAAAGTATGCATTCAATGTGTGCATTCACTATGAAACCAATTAAAAATGTATGTATTCTAGAGATGTATGCCTCTTTCAGATTTGTAAATTTCTCAATTTTGATGCGTTAGAAAGGGAAAGACAGGAAGGAAAGTAAGACTCACACGCATGTATGGTAAAGAAAGACTCCAGAGAAGCACTTCATATACAAAGAATTCACAAACCCGGAGTACCACTCCTGCAGCTTCTTCATGTCTGAGTCACACCCACAGCTGAATGATGTTGCCCTGAATCAAACAGAAGACTCCAGAGGTGGGAATTCTTCTACACTTCTTAAAAATAGATCAGAGGGTAAAAGATGTCCCACATTTTTTTTTATTCCTTATCAAAATTCAAGACAAGGCAGCAGACAGGTTAAGGTGTAATCACAAGGCTTTTATTTGCAAATGAATCTATTTAAATACAAATGCTTGCTCCGGGTTTCACGAGTGCTTTTTAAAGACTACTCCACAGTGCTCACTGATTTCCTGCATGACCATGTTTAAGGCATAATGTGGATATGGTAATGTTTTGGTGACTTTAACTGTGCCAGCTGCTCTGAGAGCGTCGCTGCTGACAGTTAATGAGAGGATGATGTATGTGGCTTCAGTCTTCAGACTGAGTCATTTCCAACCATCTGCTTCATGATCACAAGATACAATAAAGGGAGAAAGTTCAGGTGAATTTGTGATTTGGGTGTGTAACAAATGGCTTCCGGTGAAACTTTTGATAGGTGTCAAATAATTGAAATCACACTTTTATATTGATTTATTGAGTTATTTCTCCTTTAACAACATAAATTAGCTAGAGAGATTAGCAGAAAATATAACTCAGTCTCAACTAATAGATTTAGTTACAAAGTGTAGCTTTGTAGGTAAGAAAAACAGTTTTACTGTTCCTTTTTTGTGAGTCAGTCTTTGCAGGGCATGAGTGGATAGCAGAAAGATAAATACTCTGCTGTAGCAGACAGCATACAAATGGATGAATAAATCCACTATAGATTGTAATTTGATGAGAATGGTTCTATTAGATGGTACTCTGCAGTAAAACAAAATCAGTTTGTCCTATTAACAGCTTGTGTGTGTAATACAAAGTGGCTGAGACACTACATCAGCTATAACACAACTGCACCTGCATGTGGACACTTTGTTTCAGACATGTTAAGTCTGGTTTTAACAAACTGCTGACAAGCCTATAGCAACAAATGCTGTCTGTGGTCTCTGAGTCTTCTCCTGACCTTCATGTCTCGAGTTAGCATGCAGCCCATGTTTACCCGTCCTGCCAAGTATACAAGGCACATATTCAGACAGCTGCCTTCTACTTCACTGATAGAGCGCTGCATGCAGATTCCCAGCTTACTAAAATCCATTAACTTAACTCCATAGTGTTTCAATTTAAATCGAATCCCTGTTTTAAAAAATTTGTCATATGCTGTTATCAAGCAACAGTGGCACTTTACTGATGTAATTACGCTATGAAAAGCTGTTGTTTTCAGTCACATATCCATTCAAAGCACCTTACTTCCACAATATCTAATAGGCACCCCACTGTATCAGTAGCTTCTGTCATTTCACTATAAATCCCTCAGATAAACTTTAGGCTATGAGCTGATGCTGTGAAATGCATCTGACAGGTATTTCTACCATTTTCATTACCTTGCTGTCAGCTGCAGTGAAGGCTGTGTGATAAAA
Organism: Paratilapia polleni; assembly: GCA_015106735.1. Taxonomy (NCBI): domain Eukaryota; kingdom Metazoa; phylum Chordata; class Actinopteri; order Cichliformes; family Cichlidae; genus Paratilapia; species Paratilapia polleni. The sequence goes on from VUQI01009714.1 coordinate 27,931, forward strand.
ATGTGCCAAAAAGACCCAGTGTGACATGTGGTACCATTAAAAATCCCATCAGACAATAATTGAGACCAAAGAGGGGCACATCTAAACTGACACAGGGAGGACATTTATCCTTTATAAGGTGAGTGAGAGCTCACAGAAGGTTAAAGCAAAAGCAGAAGTGAAGACACCACTCATGGTTATATTTTAACATATAGGATTCACAAATTCATGCCCAAAGAGAAAAAAAAAGGAATATCTACTAATACTCAGAGGTGCAATGTGAGGAATAGCAATAGAGTGACATTCAAATGCAACAGGATGTGACTGTTGCTCTCTGACCATATATGTCTTTTTCCAGCCTTGTTCCAGTCAGTCAATGCCCTCAACTGCTGAGGAAATTTCAGGGAGAAATGTAAGGAGACTGCTATTATAAGGGGCAGAGAAAACCCAGTGAGAGGGATTGGGAATCTATCAGAAGAACTGCGAACAAAAGTGATCCATGTAATTATTCTTTCAGCCACCTAAGAGCCCACGGCTTAGGGAAAATCCATCAAGTCATTTCATTATCGGAGAGACGTCAGCATTGAAAAGAACTGGAGACAATGGAGCCACTTTCTGGAGAACTGTGGTTACACATGAATAAGCCTCTCTCACAGAGGTCAAATGAACATACAAGCTGTGAAAAGGAGAATCACTATCAAGTGAAAATACTTGAGAACAATGATAAAGAGAGATCTAAAATTGCTGATGACCTTCTTGTAATTTTCCTGTTGTGAAAGCATAAGTACATACAGGAAAAAATGTGGTGGTCTGAGAAGAATTTGAAGAGTATTCCAGTTCCTTGTTTAATACTTAACCATATCTTGAAAGAACACTCCTTTAGATCCATTTCATTGCACAATGTTATCAAGAAATGACACGAGGCAGGTATGTCTATCTACAGGAGCTTAAGTACAACTCCAGAGAAAAAGTTCAAAGCTTTGTGGAATCAAGTGAAGCTATGATCAGCACTGCTACAAATCAAAAAGAAGTTCCTGGTTCATCCATTGGGCAGTGCCTGCATGGGCTTTGTCTCGATACTCCATTTTCCTCACATTTTAAACACACACTCACCAAATGAACTGGAAAACTGGTGTGACTTTGTAGAAGCCTTTTCATGGACTGTCAAACTGCCTGGGGTTGACTGCGGAAGTGGACAGTATTAAGTTATGGAGTATACACAGTGTATGTTAAGGGTAATTTGTGCTACCTATTTCAGCTTTCCTTGCAACCAATCTGGAACATGTGTACAGCAGCAATGTGACCAACGATAGCATCCGTCATCCATTAGCATGTGCGTGTGATTGTATGAGCATGTTTGTATGGATGTGTCAGGAGAGGCACCTAAAAGGGGAAATGAATAAAAGCTGGTATGACATTAACCTGAGAGAAAAGGAATCATGATTCAATCATCACCTGCTGTGAACTATGAAAGCTTCTTATACATTTGCTCTGGTCCACTGGCCACATTTCTCACTAAAAGGGCAAGAGAAAAAATTTTACAGACTGGTGATAGATTACCAAAAAAAAATACTACCATAAAGTGTCTTAGTAAGCAAAGTGTTTGGCTATGGTGCGCTGCCAGAACAGCTTTAAATCTACGTTTTTGGTGATCAACTGAAGGGATGTAATACCTTTCTTCTGAAGCATATTCCCTCATTTGGTGCTTTGATGGTGATTATGGTAACGATTGTTGCCACATGACCCCCTCGCTGTATGGGGCATAAAGAGATATTCATATTCCTCAGTTATTCTCTAATAATTCACTTTTAACTGTGTGCTTATTAATAGCAGCAACAACAAAGATTCTTATTTCACACAAATCTGAATCATCATTCAGCACATCATCACATTACAAAAGCAATTATCAATGCATTTTAAGTTTGGCATACTGTAATTATTTGTGACGAATGAGAAGGATGAGTCAGAGATAAAGCAATGCAGCTGCTCAGATGATAGTTGCAGATTGACCTTGCTTGATTGAACAAAGAGTCATGGTCGATGACTTTATAAATAGACATGTTTGCTTTACATGATTCAGAATTATATTTTTTGCATTCCCGTCACATTTCCTGTCACAAATGATACATCCAAATTAATTAAATCTTCTCACACGTCTGTGTACTTGTGAATATTACAGTATCACTTTACATCAATAGAGTAACACTTATTTATTTACTTATCAGGATATAATAGAAGTTTTACACAAAGTTAGACAGAAGACAATAGTTCTGCAATAGATCTTTGTGGGCTAAAATTTGTAGCACCTTCATAAACCTCCATCAGTGTTGAGAGAGCAGGTGTAGCACCTTCCATATCACACATGAAAAACTCGGCTGTAACACTTAAGACATTTGTATCCTGTTTTAAACCATAATTGAAGAATGTTTTGTATTTAAGCATGACTACAATTGTCCCATAACCTTTATAGCAAGTTACATCGTGTAGTTCTACTACCTTTATTGGAGATGTAATCTTAACCTAAACCAACATGCCTCCCTACCCATAGCAAAATACCCAAATCATGATCCTTTAAGACATTCTGATAATAAAAAAAAAAGGGACTGAATTAAGACAAGCAGCACTGGCAAATTAATAATTTATTAGGAAAAAACATTTCAAGTACAAAATTCTGCAACTGCTTTGTGAATTGCTAACACCAATTGTTAGATGAGCATTTGTAAACCCTGACTGCTCACACACTAGCTTTGAAACTCTACATACTAACCATAATACCTATGCCAAACAAGTAAAACATTATTCATCTTTTGTAAAGCAAACATTTCTTCCAAAACCCATCAAACTCAAAATAAATAAATACTTCAAAACATTAAACAAAAACCGTCATCTGATTAGCACACAAAGCACCAATTATGCACTGAAAGTATAAACAAAAAAAATGCTTGTGTGTAACACATATACACACGGACTGACATGTGTAAAGTATGAATATGGATTTCATCATTGCAACATACCACTGTATCAAGACAAAAAACAGGAAAAATGTACTTATTTTTTTCCTCAAAATTTTTTAACACTTCCCGAAATGACAGAAGCACAGAAGGAAAAACAAAATCTGCAATCAAATTAATAAATAAAAAAACTAATTTAGGCTACGTGTAAAGTTTTATTTACAGGATGTAGAAAGAGTAAAACGAAGAAAGACAAAAACGTGCAAGGACGCCTAGAGAAACACATGAAATGCTTGAACGCACGAGTGACAATCTGGCAAGTGAGAAGTAAACAACTGGAGGTTTAATTACTGAGGAGGGTGATAGGCTTACTGCAAACAGGTGTAACTAATACGGCACAGGTGAAAGTGATTAGGGCAGGGCAGACAATTACAAAGGCGGGAACGCCAACAAAGACAGAAAGTAAAACTGGCAACCATGTAAAGAGGAAGAATTAGAAACTAAAACATGAAATGACTTAACAGAAACCCAACATCATGACACAGAGAACTTGCTTTTACTTTGACACACTTGGTGAATGCACTGACTGCAACATCTGTTAATGGTTTCAGAGGTAGTACCTTGAGTATCATTAGTGTTTTAACATTCAGAAAAACTGCGTTATATTTAAAGAGGTTACAGAGAATTACACGAACAGTAATGATATCTGAATGAAACATAGGCGCCCCTTTGTTCAGGACGTTTTTCGTAAAACATGTAAAAATACAAAGGTTAAGAACAAAACCTGTGTGCCTCAGTGTTAATGTATTGGTTTTAGTGTTTAAGTGTTGTGTTTTTGTTGTTCTGCTTGCATTTGTTGTAATGTTGAACGTAAAAGTACTTGTATGAGTATGTGGCTCTGTGCACACTGTCGTTCAGCATGAGTGTGTTTCTTTGAAACGCTGACAAGAGAAAATCACTGACAAAAATGTTGCATTCTCCATTTCAACAGAACGACAAAAACAGAGTCCCAGCTGAGGGTAACTCTATTGTGCAATCAAATGAGATAGCAGGATGAGTTTCCTCTGACCGAAATTGAAGTCATAGAACAGTTCAACCATGACTGATTGCCTCTGCTCAGGCCTGGTAGTACACAGAGATTTATCTCTATCATTCTTTTACCCCCATCTCTGCAAGCCAAAAATGAGATACACAGTTGTTTAGATCCAATATACACACACTGAGGTCTCTTCAACACATGGCTGGTCCAGTCACACGGTTTGTGGTCTGTTCTGTGTAAATAAAAGATGAAAATAACACAACAATACACAGGTAGGCTTTGGTGTTTAAACAATGCTGTATTTGTACTAAAGTCCCCAAAGTGTGCCAAGAAAATATCCCCTACACCCTTACACTGCCACCACCAGCCTGAATCACTGATACAAGGCAGGATGGATCCATGCTTTCATGTTGTTTAGGCCAAATTCTGACCCTAAGATCTGAATGTTGCAGCAGAAATCGAGACTCATCAGCCCAGGCAATGTTTTTCCAGTTTTCTGTTGTCCAATTTTGGCAAGTCCCTGTGAATTGGAGCCTCAGTTTCCTGTTCTTAGCTGACAGAAGTGGCACCCAGTGTGGTCTTCTCCTGCTGGAGTCCATCTGCTTCAAGGTTCGATGTGTCGTGTGTTCAGACACTTGGTTGTAACCATTGACGAGTTTCTGCTGCTTTCCTGTCAGCTCAAAGCAGTCTGTCCATTCTCCTCTGACTTCTGGCATGAACAAAGCATTTTCTCCAAGAGAACTGCTGCTCACTGGATATTTTCACTTTTTCAGACCATTCTCTGTAAACCCTAGACATGGTTGTGTGGGAAAATCCCAGCAGTTTCTGAAATACTCAGACCAGCCTGTCTGGCACCAACACCCATGCCATGTTCAGAGTCGCGTAAATCACCTTTCTTCCTTGTTCTGATATTCGGCTTTAGCAGGTTGTCTTGACCTGCTGAATGCAGTTGCTGCCATATGATATTTGCATTAACAAGTATTTGAACAGGTGTACCTAATAAAGTGACTGGTGAAATATTGTTCATTAGCTATGTCTACAAGCTGAATAATATTAAATCTACATCAGTCTCTATGGACAGTTAAGAGATAGATAAGCAATAATTCCATGTAGTGAGAAATCATTATTGCACATTGTTTCACTGTCTCATACGGCTGGTTCCAGCTTCAGTTAACCTAGATGATGTTTACACCGATTGACACTAAAAGACTCCATATTTTATTCAAAGTGTGTTGTGCATTGTCTTCTCTCCAAAATACAAGTGAATATTCAGAATGGACATCTTTAAAAACTTTTAGGTCACAAGAAAATTTCTGTTATGTTGTCCAAGTTTTTTGTTTGGCTGGACAGCAATAGCGGTCAGCATACATTTGTAATGACCAGCAGGTGGTTGCTTACTGACTACCTTACGAAACCGCTTCAGTCAGTCATAAATATACAGTATCAGCAGAGTAATACTTTAAAACATCAAACCAAAGGGCATTCATTCATATCTTGATGCTCTGATGTTTTAACATCCATTGACAGTGACTAATGTCCTCTTCTTCTTTATGCCCTGTAAAGAACTTGTGGAGTACTTCGTATTTGCTCAGTGTCTGCTAGAATAGGATCTTCTTTTTGTGTAAATTTTTTAAGAAGTGGGAAAAATTTATTTCTGGTTTGTAGTTCCTTGCTGCCAATAGTCTGGCTAGTCATTACACATTAGCAGCTGCCAACACATTCACAGCCTAATAATCAGGGTATAGATGAACAGTGATTAATAGGGCTGAATTAATTATAGTGCCAGATGTCAGCAATTAACTGTGTTCAGTACAGATATGGTTGTCACAACAAAATTTTAGACCCTGGATACAGGACATCCAAGTGTTTGTGTCAAACTACGTACTACTAGTTTTTTTGTTTTTGTTTTTTAATCTTTATCATCAAGAGTATTATTGTTTTCATTCTGGCCAAATACATTTTTAAGAGGCTTTACTAGATAACGTATTGAGGTATTACCAGTCGACAGCAATAGCAATGGCCTTTAAAATCATTTACAAATATACAAACAAACAAAATAATAAAAAAAAAAATCAAAAAGTATCAAAAGTTAAGTGGTTTCTTCTTCACATGTGCCATCTACAAAACATTTACAGACAAATACATAATTTTGTGGCTATTAAGTACATACATCGGTAAGTAGGGTTTCTCTTTCCCTATCCTGTCAGTTAGTCTCTTTCTCCCTTGGTTGGGCAAGTCTCATTGAAGGTGCTTAAAATCTTTTGTCTCTCATGGGTTCTCTATTTGCACTCTCTCCAGTTGTGTGGCTCGCTTATATGCACGCACATTTTTGCTCACACTTCCCGTTAAAAGCTTTTGGAGGAGGTTTTCTATATGCAAATGTAAGGAGGGATGGTGCTGTTGTTGCTTGGACCTAATCAGAAAGGGGACTCAGGATTCAAAGGTATCCAAAATGGCATGAAATTTCTTGTGCCATTACAAAATAAATTAAGAAGAAGAAGAGCTTCAAATATATTATAATATCCTTTTAAATTGCAACTTTCCATCAACAGTGTATGCATATAGGTAGTAAGTAGTCCTCCAGCCTCTGTTTAGAGACACTTACTTAAAAATTATGAGTTTTTCTCTTTCCTTTGTTTTGGTGGGGTTTGTTAAATGTTACATGAAGTGACATCATTTAAAAAAATCCAAATGTAGCCTTCTACCAAAATGTACTGTACTGTATTCATAATTTAAACAAACAACAGCCTTACTTCAGTGGTGAACAGGTAACTTAACTTGTTACTAATCTAAAAATATCCCGTACCTTCTTTTTTCCCTCTTCCCATTATGCCTTTGTCTCCTTCAGCTGCTTTGAGCCTGTCGTGTTTGAGGTCTCGACTAATGATCCTTATTCAATGCATTCTCAACTGATCCACTAATCAGAGAGCTGAGGATGCTTCAAAGAGTCGACTGCCTTTTTCTTCCACACCAAAGCTTTCTAATTTAACTACTAAGGTCATCATGAACCGAGAGTGCGTAAACAAAACCACAATTTTTTTTTAAAAGCAGAAATTGTAAAACAAATTCTATCTTTTATCTTTAAGTTTATTTTTAACACCGGTGCTTTTCTCAGTGTGGCATGTGAAAATCTCATGTGGAAAAAGGTATGTGGGTGTTTTTTTTTTTTTTACTGTATATTATAAATCTAATGATTGTGTAACATTTTAGGCTTTTTCTACTCAATTTTACTGATAAAAACACCCTTAGCATTGAACTCTAAAATTATTTAATTGTAGGGATCAGTGTGCAACAGCACCTGTTCCACACAGAAGTGATGAGAAACAGAAGCCTCACTCTGTGCGACCAAATTCAATGTGCTTTTGAGCAAGGCACCGGACATCAGGCTTCTGTAGCGAAACTGCTCAGTCGTGATGATGGTAACGATCATGGCTTCTTTTGTCAGCTTTCAGGTGTGAATGAGTTGAAACTGTGAAAACGGGTGTGAAGAGGAATGATGCAAAAAAAAAAAAAAAAAAAAAAAAAAAAAAAAAAATTAAAAAC
>VUQI01009714.1:35462-49813 GCA_015106735.1 Paratilapia polleni
ACACTGCGCACTATGTTGAGATATGCCAAGTTTTTAGCTAATAGATCTTTGGGAATCACCTTGTTGGTGCAAAAATGCTATTGTATGCCCGTCAAACTGTGTTATCTTTGGCATTTTTCGTAGATTCAACTAAAGAGATGGGAACACATTATGTTTTTGCAACAGGCTGCTGGTAAAGATACAATTTAAAATTGGTTCTTTTTTTTGCTTGAATGATTCATAGGTCAGTGTTAAGTGGCTTAACCAAAAAAATTAATAAATAAAAACATTCCTCTGAAAATGGTCAGGTACAAGGACTGGACTGAAAATGAGTGAAAAAGCAACCAATGACCAAAGAAAAACTTTGAAAGACCTTCAGAAAGCCTGGAGAACTATTGCTCAAGACCACTTTAAAAAAAATTACAAGAAAGTCTGGCTCCTTGGATACAAAATATAAAGAAATGGGGGGTGGCTTAAGACTTTTGCACAGCACTGTAAATATGACTGTTAGGTCATCCTTTAAAACTTTTATTCATTTTTCTAAACTGTTGCATCTATAAAAATATCTACAGATGTTTCAGTTACTGTATATGTGAGCACTATTTTGGTTGTTCCTGCGTGAGAAATGTTTGGTTTAAAAATAAATGAATACTGTGTTTAGCCTTCAGTGTGTGATGACTAAATATGTTTACTTTTGTTCTGTTCCCCAGTTTTCCTTCTTGTCACATTTTAAGTCCCATTGTTAGTAGAATATGAGGTACTTCTTTGCTGGTTCATGATTTGTCACATCACTCTGCTGTTTGGATACATGTTTCCATTCATTATACTCATGTTCTATACTGTTTGAGCATGAAATTAAAAAATAGTAAAGAATTTCCATACTGTCATAAGAAAATTGAGTAGTATTTAAATATACGGTGATTGCAATGATTTAACAAAAAATGTGCTGTAACATGCAGTTACCTGGTATAACAATCTTTATAGGAGGCTCTAAATAAAAAAGTAAAGAAATTGAATTTTCTGTGAAGAGGATCATTGATCTCGCCACACAGACTGCACTCAAAAATATTAGAACACACATCCAGTTAATGCTGTTTCAGGTGCAAGCCTTTCCTTTTGAAAAAAATATTTCTGCTGTAACTTATTAGTTCTGACTCAGACACCACTGATCTCTATAAGAGATGTTCTCACTTTTGGCAAAAACTTTGATATGCTATATTGATCAAAACTTTCAGGCAGCAGAAACACCTTGAAGTGAAAATAGTTGGCTCTGATATCAATCTGTTCACTAAGTTACACTTTGTACTTAAAGATAGTGGATTAGTTGAGTAATTCAACCATTTATTTCAGTGTGATCAAATGATGAATGTGTTTCTTTCAAAGTTTGTCACCACATGGAGAAAAGGGCCAGAATCCACATGTAAACAAAAGTCTGCACAAGAATTCATGACATGTGAAGCTGTTACACCTGTACTGACAGTTTTTAATAAAGTCTCTAGTGGTATATGTCTGAGATTAAAGTTCATTTATATAGTGGCATTTTAGAGGATGGGGCTTCATTAGATATAGATATTGATAAATTTGATTGTGTGGGTTGTGCTGAAGAGCTACATTTAAAGTACAGTTCTGCAAGCTAAGAAGTAGTATGTCAATATGAAGTCAATATGCTTCAAGAGCAAAGTCAACCTACTGAGAAACATATGTCAATCACTTCCACTATCTGCCAATATATCCAACAGAGTGGCTTGGTCTTCCATGACATTTTCTCTTCCTCCTCAATACCCTTTGTTTTCTCATGCTTAGCAGTTCATCCCTACCACTCAAGTATATGTCATCAGAAAGGTGAACGGTGTGGTTAATTGGCATGCTATGGTGTTCAGTCAGCAGTCAATGATTGACACCTGTGTGTTGTTACCTCTTCCTTTTGGGATTGGCCACAGAGGGTATGTCACTTCATATTTAACCAGCACTCAGAGAAGAAGCTGTTTGTGCAGCTAACAAGCAAGATGGCTTCTTGGATTCTTGCAAGGTAGCTGGTGGTTAAAGACTCACTTCTTCACAAATGTTCTTGTTTTTGAGCTTTTGACCATTTTTTTTCTTTCTGCAGCCAGTTACCCCTTATTGCACTGTTAAGTTGGTATGTGCATTGCTTTCCTGCTAAAGGTAGGACTGCAGCTTTATTGAGATTATAAATGATATGGATGTTAAGTTTTAGATAACTTTGAATATTACCATGTGTTTCCTTGGTTTAAACTTATTGCAAACATTGTTTTCCCCTAGACTGGAGCCACCATGATGATAATGAGGATTTGTTCTCTAACACAGAGGTACATCCTGTCCTCCATTATGGCTCACTCCCAGGTGCCCCTCCTGTGCCTACCAATCCAAATGATCCTGCTGTTTCATTCATCTATGACCCAGTAAGGCTGGGAAACTCTAGACTTAAAAACTATCAAGCAAGATTCAGGTCAACTCCAGGTGTGCACAGTGCAGCTACTGGCTTTGGTCCTGTGGAAGGGTCTACAGCTACCTTGGTGTCTGGAAAATCTCAGCTCAGGCCTAATATTGGCTTTCCTCCATCTCAGCTTCAAGCAGGTCAACCTGGTCATGATGAAGAAAGCTTTGTGCACGGTAACTCAGGAAGGGAAACCTATGGGCTAGGCTTTACACTACCTTGGTATGTAGAACCTTTCTTCCAGCCTGGTGAATTAAATAAATATGTGACCATCTATGAGCATGGGAATTCAGAGATGGAAACGGAAGACGAAGGTTTTCCACCACTGCCATATGCTTATCCTTATTCTATACCTGGGACAGTTTCACCATACTACATCAGACCGTTTGGATCAAACCTGTACTATCTGACTGGTTAGCGTCCTCATGTCACAGTGTTGTGCTTCCACACAGACTTCATTGGAATGAAGCCCACTAAAAGCTAGGTTCCCAGTGGACTACTCCCATTGTTCACAGGATTTCACCAAAGTTTAACTGTGCTCTAGGTTTTTCAGAGAACTTGAAGCAGTCTGGGGTAAATGTAGCTCTAATTCCCTCAAATTACTGACTTGTATATTTTGGTGTAGTCCTGGTGCTTGGTATGAAATTAAAATAAAATGTTGCATGAAGACTTTACTGCCTGTAAATAATGTAATGTTACACATGTTTCTGAGCCTATATACTACTTTCTTTTGCTTGGCTTCCTGTAAGTGCATCTTCTTGCTATTGTTGAGGTTCTGAAGAATGAAATGGAAACCCAAATTTTATATTTTGTATCACACTGACTGTGATTGATATACAGACTGTTCAGATGAGTGAAGGATCCACCAGTGAACTAAGTGGCTGCTGAGACAGTAGCTAAAACTATTAGGTATATTCTTGGGAGCATATCGGGCTCTCTATAGCTGTAGATATTAAACTCAAACACCTGGAAGAAACACAACTTCAGCTCCTGTTAAGGTCTTTATCAGACCAGGATTAGGCTTTCAGTGTGTAGCCTAATGTCTCCGTTCTGCAGTATTTGAGCACATAAATTGCCTCTAGAGGTTTATGAAGCTTCACCTAATTTGGTGTGAGATATATTTGGGTAGTGAGAAGGAGAGGTAATGTGTTGCATGAGAGTTGGCAAGAGCTGTCTCCGTCTTCACTGAAACTAGTAACCAGCCATTTGGAGTGATCAGTACAAACATTCTTGCTGCTTACAGTTCTGATCTCTTAGCTTCGCCCTATCACAGATTAGCTATGGTCTCTTAGTTTAGCTGAAAATCTAGCTTTATTCTGGACTCGAAGAGTACTCAGAGACAGAATTTACTGGCTACTGCTGGTCTGAAAAACAGAATAGAGAACCATTGGTGTCTCTGGCATTCTTCTAGAGAGGCAAGCTTTCCTTCACAATTAAAAAAGCATTTTCTTATCAGGTCTTTGAGCACTAATGGAGAAAGTGACTCAGGACAGTTTGTATAATTCTATTCATATTGAACATTCAAACTAACTTCCTGTTAGTACAAACCATGTTAGGTAGCAGGCTAAATATCACTAATAAGTCATGTCACCAAGGTAAGGTCCTACTTCAGTCACAACCAGGCAGTAGATTACTTTAGCTAGTTCTGGTATGTCTCAGTTCCAGTGAATCAGCTTTCAAGTCACATGTCTGAGGAGATAAGCAGATTATTAAATGGAGTCAACATGAGAAAAGGTCCAAATTCCCTGAGAATGAAAGAGACTGATGTCATTATCTGAAACTTTGGCTAATATATGAGCAGGCACCACTGTAGAAACAGAGTACAAGTTTCTGGCACAGCTTCCACTACTTTCAAGGTGCAAGGAAACCTCTTCAGCCATTGTTGCAGTAAATGGTAGAAAAGGAAAATCAGGTCCACTTTAGTGTTAAAAATATGACTTGGGTTTTCAAGGTATACTTCATTTTGATGCAGGTCTGTTGGCTCTTTTCGGTTTTATTACCAGTATTGTTGGACAACCACAATGTTGCTGCTGCTAGAACATCTGTGACTTATAAAGAGGAGAGGCACACAGTTAAAATTTCACTTGTGGGAATGTCTAACTGATGCAGATGAAAGGCACTGAAGTTAAAGCATTTAATTGTCTATGCTGGGTTAAGTTAAATCCTCACAAGAGGGTGCTAATGTTCCTCACAGAATTACAATTACATCCAAAACCAATTTAATAAAAATGTTAGTGTTACAATTTAAAATGTCTGTTAATGAGACAACTGACTGAGGAGAAGATATAACTGGATCCCTGCCCTATGCAGAAGGTAGAAGGATGGGTGGGATAAAGGTTCATGTAGGTGGCATCTGTGTGTCCTGTCCAGTAAGTCACTGGCTCAAAGCCCACTAGCCACTTCTTTTGATCCACGCTAGCCATTTCAGACCTTCAAACGTGAGAGCACCTGGGAAAAGGGCCAAGAATTAAGTCTAAATGACAGGGACAGGGGGCTGCTTCTGTCCAACTCCCAATCCCCACTATCCCCTTTCAAGGCAAAGGACTCCATGTGGAACAACCAACCTGGAGTTATGGAGGTTAGCAAATGAAAAACTCAAAAGTTCAGGGAGTTATGATTAATTTTAATTGTGTATGACCTCCCCCTGAACCACAAGGCGGTCCTTCCCATGAACCTCATGATCCATCTTATATGAATAGGTGCTATGCAGTTACCTTATCGTATAGTGATTTCCCAAGGGACAACCCCTGGGGCTGAAAATAAAGCCAAAGCAGTAGGGCCAAAACCTGCAGTACCTCTAGTGGCCACTTGACAACTGCTCCAAAACCAAGTCAATCCCTATAGACTCCCATGTTAAAGGGTGTAAATATGAAATATTATTCCTTAGATGTGTTTACAGAAGTTATGCACAATAGGTGCATAGCAGCGTTAATTTAATACAGGAGCTTCTCTTGTAAGAAGGCAATGACTCAGCTTCTAGTTGGAAACACCATGACCTACATAGGTCCTCTTTGCCAAGTACAGGAGTTAACATAACTTCTCTCCTTCAACTTTTACAATCTCATTAGATATAATGAATCTGTTTGTGCGTGCGTGTGTTTTCTAGGTGAAGAAGCGGTTTCCTTAGAGATGATGCCCTCCAGGAGGAGATGGCGCGCCAGCATGTCAATGAAAGACTGAGCCGCAGTACGTTGCTCTGGTTAATTTGATTGGACCCTGGATACAGGCCAAGATGGTGGTTCTATGCACTGTACAGACTTCAAAACCAATTTGACATCTAATCAAATCAAGACTAAAATGGAAGATAATTATTTTCAAATGCATTGCACATAGAAAGACAATGATGCTGGGTTTTCTTCATGATAATAATTAAACAATATCAAGTAAACATTTGAACATAATGTTAGCTTGGTAGGGGTTCTCTCCTTTTTTATTTAAAGTTTTCTCCTGTTTTGTGGCCAGCCAGGGAGTCTAGGTATTGTAATTTTTTTAAACACGTAGCTTAGTGCTTTTTTTCTTTTTAGGAAAAGTGGGGGCTTTGTGTGTTGTTTTGGCCTTGGAAACTTAGAGATCTTTTTTTTTCCTTCTGTTCATTTTGTATTTCCTTACTTGCTTTAATTTTGTAAACTGGCAGTGTGTAAATAAATGACTTATTGCTGAGCCAAGGCTTTGATTTGAGGTTTGTGGTTTGCTAGTAGGCTACCTTTTGTTCCACCCTACACTTTGAGTTTGTAAATGTATGCAAATATTGTACTTTGCCATACCATGTATCTTAAAAGCTTTAGTTATTATTTTGAAATAGAGATCTATTATGTATCATGTATTCTGCTGTATTAAACGAATTAAGATACTCAGAAGTATATAAGTACTCTCCAGCTGCATCATTGAATTGATATACACATTAATGAATCAGCAATTATGATCCAGTAACAAAGTGTATATAATTCTGAGAAGGGCCATTCTCCATAATGAGTACTCTTACTCTAGACACTCTATTTTGATGGTAAAACCCTTGTACTTTTTAACCCTCTGAGGTCTAAGGTGGCAACCCTAACCCTAATCCTACCCCTACTCTATATTTTGGAGAAAGGCAAAACAGACTTTTTTTTAGGTGTATCAGTTAGAATGATTATTTTCTTTGTTCACTGATTGCCAAGACTTGGGAGAACAATTTAATAAAAACAAAAATTACATATTCTGATTGCCTAGGGTTAGGTTTACGCATCCTTAGACCTCAGAGGGTTAAGTAGGATTATGAGTTTTACTTAAGGAAAGAGTCTTTGCAAAACAGTTTTCAAGCTCTTATGGATTGCCACCTTATATGCAATTTGTATGCAAGGGTGCACATGAACCTGAAAATCATAGCTGCCAATGTTTTCTACACTGAATTTCTGCTCTGCATTTATTTCTGATCAAATATTCTGATTTCTTTGAGCCCTCCTGCCTTGTTCTTTGTCTCCCCTGTGCCACCCTAAAATCCCCCTGCCCGCTGCAACAGTGGAAAACACTGTCAGTGCTAGTAGTGACTCTGACAAATCCATTTATAACAAAAAACTTTTTAGACTCAAACTTTCAATATCTTATTCATCAAAAATCTGCATTTGTTGACTTTTTGCCTACAGTGTTTGGAAAGGCTTCAAAGAATCTAGACTATCAAAGTTTTTTTTTTTTTTTAAGTTAAATGTTTAATAGTCAGTGATAATTAGAATGCACATCCTGTGTCCTGAAGTAAACTATGAGCTCTTGTAGGTTAAAGCAGATGCTAGCAACTTCCGTTTGTCTTTCCTAAAATGGCATCGTGATGGCCGCTTTTCATCCGCTGACTCCACCCACACATTCAGGGCCGTGCACCTTCTTGCTCCAGCTTCTCCAGTCCCTGTCCTCTTCTGGCTTATTCATTGGCAGAAATTATTACTGAAGGCTGTCAGATGTGGCCATTTTGGTTCAAATAATGACTGACACTGGAGAAGGCGACGATGAATTCCAGTTTCTACGAACGGTGAGTGCAGACGCCTTTCAAACTAAACATAAAGGCTAATATTTGGTCAGTCACAAACATGCATTGGCACAGCAGCCAGCCATCACCAGAGGATATTAGTAACCAGTTTACTTGTGTTATCCTGTTTAGTTTTTTTTTTTATTACTATCAATATTAGTGTGTTTTGTATTTGTAGGTTTTTGTCAGGAGCAATATATAAAAAGTTAAAAATAGTTTGAAGAACAAACAGGACTTTGTATAGGCAAACATCATCTTTTAATCACGTAAACATCCCACTCTCTATAGGCCTGTGCACGAATACCTCCATATACATGCCACATTAACAGTACACAACACTGTTTCAGCTAGTTTAGTTTTAGTTACCTATAATAACCTTATTACAGACTAGAGACTAACTCACCTGAGTCACCATTTTAATTTTTTTTTATTCAAAGATAAATATAAATAACATATTAATGTAATAATACTTAATTTAATTTTTAGTGTGCAGCTCCCAGCAGCATGTTTTTCTATCTTAACTAGTTTTGGATAGACACTGACAGTAAAGGGAGGCCAAAAATGGCTTGTCTCATCTTCACTGCAAAATGCTATTATTGCTCTGTAGCTGTAAGTTGTCCTCTCACAGCTTGTAATCTTTGCCCTCTGATAAGGGCACGTCACATGGAGGGTGTCTGCTGTGGCTGAGACATACACATTCTTACACAGGCAGTGATGTTGATGGCTCCTGAACCCAGCACACAGATCGGAGAGAAGTCATTTTGCGAGATCCATCCATGATATCATGCGCTATTATATTAAATGCAGGGTTTCCTCTGGAAAACATTTTGGCCGTGGTATTGGGCTACCCGGATCCTGATGCAGCTTTCCTCATTATCATTTAGTTAGTAGGTGACAGGAGAAATATACTGTAATGCAATCACTGATTAAGTATATGACAGCAATGCTTAATTTATGTTATTAAAGTGTATTAAGTTTTTATATGAGAAGAGGTCTTTGTCTGAGACAAAGTGCCCCAATTCTGCTATAAAAAGAGAAAAATACAAGAAACCTTGAAAAAGAGATTTGATTATATACCAGCAGCAGTTTCAAATTAAAAACAGGACAAGTGTAAGCCTATTACATCTGAATGTGCATGCGTTTTTTTTAGCATCTTATGGCACAGTGAATTTTCACTTGTGAAAAATGTCGCTTGAAGAAGAGCCTAAGTCCTCTAGCCATCAGAATGCCCTACTGAGCCTCAGCGCTGGACAGTGTGTTTGACTGATTGCAGAGTACTGCTGATATGAAGAGTGGAAAGAAGGGTAAATCAGGGGTCAGACAGTGCAGTAGCTTCCCAATATGGATGTTTGCAGCCTGGGTACATAGAGGTGTTGGTTTTCTTGGCTGAACTTTGGAGAACAGTCGGCTGCTATCTTTCCTTATAGTTCCTCAAATAAACAGAGAAACCTAATTTGGCCAACGTGGTATTTAAATACCGATAAGATAAATGCTGACAGTGACAGAGATTTACTGTACATGCATTTACAATGTAATTAAACCATGTTTTGGTGATATGTTTAAATGTTCACACTTTTCATAGTTTAAGGTTGCTTTACAGTGTTTAAAAAGCAAAATAGGACTGAATTTGTATGTTCGGTCATCGTGCCCTAAGATGTTTACTCCACTGAGAAAATTTAATTATGTGATATGAGAATAAGTTTTATCTCTCTGAAGCCAAAACAGCTTCAGAGACTTTTTAATAATCCACAAGATAACATTTCAGAGGGGTTTTGGCATGATATAGGTCTTTAACTGATCCCGATCAACTGAGGCTTTCATGGTGAAATCAGGTGAATTTCGCAATGTGAATGTGCTCTGTGTGTGTTTTAAAATATGGGCTTCTCTAACTCTAAATCTGTCATCTCTATGTGTGTTTTCCACAGGGAGATGAGGTGGTTTTGCAGAGTACCTTCACCTCCCAGGAGGAACATGTGAAGCTCTGTCTTGCTGCTGAAGGATTTGGCAGCAGACTTTGCCGGCTTGAGCCCACCTCTAACTGTAAGGTAAGGAGCTCCACCTCAGTGATTGCACAGTTCTTTCTGATTGTCAGAGATTTCAGTTTGCCAGCAACAGTCACACAAAGAGAGATGACTGAAATAAATCACTGAAAAGTTTCCAGATATTTGACTGCCACAGAAATACTTTTTATTTTATTTATGTGATATTGAATCTCTTGAACTTTAGTGCAAACATTTAAGATAGAATATTGTAAAGTATTATTATACAAAAAGTAAATCTTATACTGATTGCGTCTGTGTAATACATTTTTATTTTTAAGTATCTAAAACTTTATTTCCCTACTGCTTTTTGCAATTTGTGCATTTTTACGTGCTTTTATTTCCAGTTTGTACTGCCCATTGCCAGTTTACTGTGGTCCTTGCCACTAATTGCACTGTTGGCCTGTGGAGGGAGCAGCCAGGCATGAAACTACGTCAAAAACTCAATGTCTTATCTTCTTTACCAGAATGTTCCACCAGACTTGTCTGTATGTGGCTTTGTCCTGGCCCAGTGTCTCTCTGTCCGAGCCCTGCAGGAGATGCTGGCCCACAGCGAGCACCTGGCTGCAGAGGTGGGCCTCTTTTCTACCATTCTCTCCCATAGCATTTATATAAAGTCTATGTTCTGTCCCAGTGCTTTTTAATATTCCTTAAACATATTATTTGCTTTTCTGTCATTGCCATTGTGCCATACATATACCTATTTGTGAGTTATAATTGAATAGAAATTATAATCCTTTTACATTTTATGATATTTTTGATTGCATATTATAATTTTAGTTGTAATAGATGAGTAAAATACTTAAGTGTAGTACTCTGTAAACCTTTGGTCACAGTCCAATAGAGTAGGATTTTGTCTGACACATTATTTGAGGGAGATTTGATCTGTATATTTAACTGGAGTTACAAGGATAGCATAGTCTTAAAACACTAACATGTGTGCCATGATTAAGCTGGAACAGCTGGTGTTTACATTAAAGTTACTGTAAATGGAACAACTTTCAAACACAGTGTTTAAAGAACACATTGTATTGATGCTTTACTTGATTTCTTCTCCTGTTTAGCTGTTTTCTGTTGCGTAAATTGATGATTGTATATTTTGAATGTCTTGATTGTAATGAACAGGTACAGGTGGGAGCTGGAGGTAGCCATCGCACCCTTCTATATGGGCAGGCGGTGTTGTTCCTACACTCATACAGTGGCATGGTGAGTCAACTTTATATAATACAGACATAAATCAGATTTTTTTCTCTTTGTTGTGTGTTTTTCCTTTTTTATCTGTGGTGAGTGTGTGTATGTTGTTGGACCCATTTTTGCCTTCAAAACTGCCTTAATTCTTTGTGGCAAAGATTCAACAAGGAGCTAGAAACATTCTTCAGAGGTATTAGTCCATATTGACATGATAGCATCACGCAGTTGCTGGAAATGCATCGTACATCCATGACGCGAATCTCCCGTTCCGCCACATCCCAAAGGTGCTCTATTGGATTGAGATCTGGTGACTGTGGAGGCCATTTGAATGAAGTGAACTCATTGTCATATTCAAGAAATCAGTTTGAGATGATTTGTGACATTGCACTTTATCCTGCTGGAAGCAGCCATCGGAAGATGGGCACACTGTGGTCATAAAGGGATGGACATGGTCACCAACAACACTCAGGTAGACTGTGGTGTTTAAATGATGCTCAGCTGGTACTAAGGGGCCCAAAATGTGCCAAGAAATCATCCCCCACACCATTACACCACCACCAGCAGCCTGAACTGTTGATATAAGGCAGGATGGGTCCTTCCTATCAGCTTGAAGCAGTCTGTCTGTTTTCCTCTGATCTGCCGCTCACCGGATGTTTTGTCTTTTTCGGACCATTCTCTGTAAACACTAGAGATGGGGAAATCCCAGAAGTATTTCTGAAATACTCAGACCAGGCCATCTGGCACCAACCACCATGCCACATTCAAAGTCACTTAAATCAATCACCTTTCTTCCCCATTGTGATGAGTTGCTGTGATGTGATTGGCTGATTAGATATTTGTGTTAATAAGCAGTTGATCAGGTGTACCTAATAAAGTGACTGTGATGAGCATATACATTTTTTTGTAGATATACATGGTACCCTGAATAGTATAAGCAGAAGAAAATGGATGGATGGATGGATATGCATGGTTAAGTAGAATTTGTGTAATGTCAAAATTGTATATGTTTTTTTTTAACCTTCAATAAAAAGAAAATTTTAAAAAAGAAACCAGGATGCTTGATTTTCCAGCACTGACACTAACACTGTTAGCTTTTTAGAAAAATATTTTGGTATGTTCATTGAATTATTTATCTCTTGTTTATTTCACAACCAGTACCTCAGCTGCTTGTCTTCATCTCAGTCTTCAACTGACAAGCTGGCTTTTGATGTGGGTCTGCAAGAGGATAAAGCAGGTATTTGTTAGACCCGTCAGTTGAAAATAGTTGTATTTTTGTTGAGATATTTCCGTTGTTAACACCCTATATTGTGTTTATATGATTATATTTTTATGTGGTCTTAACTGTTTGTGAACTCTTTGCTTTCCTTTGTATTTATATTCTGTGTGCGGCTCAGGGGAGGCATGTTGGTGGACTGTCCACCCAGCATCCAGACAGAGGTCAGAGGGTGAGAAGGTGCGTGTTGGTGATGACCTCATACTTGTGAATGTCTCTTCAGAAAGATACCTGGTGAGTCAGTATAAAACTAAAGTTTTTCTTAATGATGAAAAATGTACTCTGAATAAACTTCCACTATATACATTGTCAACCACAGTAACCTGGTTAAAGGTTCATTTTGTAGAAAGTAGGGTAGTAGAAGGGGGTTGGTTTTTTCTGTTCAATAGCCATTTTATCACTGTGTACACATTTGTGGCATGATGATCTGTGGTGGTCTAGTCAGCTGGGATCAGGTCTAAAGGTTCTTGCATCAGCTGATATGAGTGGCGGGGCAGGACACATTGTAAGTGGTGTGTGGGAAAGCACCATTGTGGCATGAGAGCAGTGACCCATTACTAATGCTAAAACAGTGCTAGTCAACTGGTTTTCTGCTGGCCATTCTGCTCTCCATTGGTTGCTTGCCAAGAGCTTTGGCCATCATTGCGTTTAGTGTTTATTAACTAGCTATCCCTCAACATGATTGAAAAGGGATCATAAACTGTATGAAAGAAAAATGTAGTTAGGCTGGTTAGCATGCTGACCTCAGTAGATATGTTTGCAATACAGTACAGATTCATTGCTGTTATTTCTTAACATTCTGTTGACAGTTTTAGTCAATGAGTTAATATCTATGTTTGAAACAGTTTTTTAAAGTAACAGTCTTAGACTTTACCTTTTTTTTTCAATCAAATGATGAAATACTACTAATTAAACATTTGAATTTGGTAACTTAAATGTGTGTACATACACTGCTGTATTTATTCTCCATCTTTCACTGCCATTTTTCTGGACCAGAAAGCATTTACATGTCACCGGTATTAGCTCTTATGATTTCATGCAGTAGCTGGCAAGTTGGATTTTCTCCTGCCTCTGATATGTTGTTTAGTATAATGGCTTATGATAACAGCTATTGTGGTATAAAAAACAGAAGTTGTATTTATTGTTGATGCAAATTTTTTATTTTTATTTTTTTGTTTCTTCCTAGCACCTGTCCTTTGGCACTGCATCTGACAACAAAAGCTTGAGTGACAGTCTGATTGTTAATGCAGCCTTCCAGCAGACCCTCTGGAGTGTTGCTCCCATCTGCTCTGGACGTGCTGTTGCTCAAGGCAAGTTTTGTTTCTTTTTGCTTTCTAAACATGTTGTAAAGTAGCTCCTTTCTCAAATTAGATAATCCAGCTGATTCTGTTGGTACAGTTTTTATTTCATAAAAACCTTTCTCTCTACAGGCTCATGTTACTGTTAAGTTGTGCACACGTTTTCATTATTACATGTGCAAAAGATAAAGTTAGGTCCATATATTTTTGGATGCTGACAGAATTTTTGTTATTTTAGATGTTTTCTACAATATATTAAAGTTAAAAGCAGTTACACTTAAATAGCATATAATGAATATGTGCAGACTTAAAATTACAGCTGATGTCATTTTAACAAAAATATTACATTCACCATTTTCACACACAGGCTCCTAATTTCAGTACCCAGATGTAATTAAAACAATAATAAATTAAGTGCATCATTTTAATGCTTTCTCAAGAATCTTTTCCAGATATCGAGTGCCTAAAGTCTAAAACCATGGGGATGACAAAAGAAAGGTTTTTCTTTGTTATGTTTTTTCCAGGCCTTTTGCTGTCTGGAAAAAAAATATTTTATACAGTTTTTGTTTTTTGTTTATTGGGCCTTCCTGCCTTTATTTTTGCTTTCAGTAAGTAAAATGCACACTCAATTGGGTTCATTTGGCCATTACAAAATATTCTTTGTCTTCAAAAACTCCTGGGCTGCTCTCTAAAATCATAGTCCATCTGTACTGTGAAGTGCCCTCCTGTCAACTTTAATGCATTTGGCTGAATCAGAGCAGTAACATAACTTTATATACTTTAGAATATATACTTAGCACAAAAAGTAAGGAAATTTGCGTTTGGTGGATTATTTCTTTGTTGTAACAATGCTTCTTGGCAATAAATCTCATACCATTGGAAAGCCTGTTTATTTCCCTTTAAATGATGCCACATTTGTAAGGAAAATGCATTTGTGAGTTGAGCAGCAGAGTTGAGTATGTGGGTTGTGACCATGAAGAACTTGCCAAATCTTCTCTGCCAATGCCAAACAGCTTACCTCCAGAATTTGGGAGTGGAGAGGATGGAATGGCCTGCCTGCAGTCCTGACCTCAACCCCACTGAACACTCGTGGGATCAGCTTGGGCGTGCTGTTTGTGCC
>VUQI01009717.1:11008-21876 GCA_015106735.1 Paratilapia polleni
GAAAATTAAAACCAAAAAAAAAAAAAAAAAAAAAAAAAAAAAAAAAAAAAAAAAAAAGCATGTTAATATGCCAGGTATTACCTTGAAAATAAAGACTGCATCACAAGGACCTAATTTAATATAAATACATCTAACCACAACTATATAATTACAAAGAGAAAAAGCTGTTTCAGAAATAAACGTCTTGTTATTCAGCAAACAAAACCAAAAAGAATTCCTAAATCAAACACAAGTCTCCCCATTGATGAGTGAGACTCACCTGTCATCTTCACGGCTCTTGTGGGTTATGAATTATGTCTCTTGTCTCCTGTGGGTTGTGTGATAATGACAGTCTGATTATTTTAACTACTTCTGGCCACCAAACGCCTCAACTGAGGAGGATAAACTCGAATTCCAGAAATGTCTGCAGATGTGTAATAACTTCTTTGAATAGCTTAGAAACCACTGCGGCATTACATGATATCTAATATTCATTGGCCTAAAATTGTGTTAGCTGAACACATACATTCATAATAACAATAACTTAACTGTTTGATCAAAGGACTTTGATCTTTTGGTCATGTCCTTGGCACTTGTAAATGAACAGATTTTATTATGTTGTGCCTGATGGTACAGATCATGTAATACAGTGTAACCCAGTCTTGTACATATGAACTCACCTGGATAATGTGACCTGACACAGGATGTATTGTGTCTGCCTTCAAAGCACGTTTTTGGACTCAGACTTTAATGACAGAATATTAAGGTGGAAATCCTATTAGTTTATATGTGGGCAGTAGAGTGCTTTGCTGGATATTCATTTTTTTTATCCATGCAACCTTATATGGCTTTTCTCACTATTTTTCTCTGTGTATGTTTCACCTTATGATGTCTCTACCTTAATGTGACAGCATTCACTTCAGATTTGAGCTATTTTAAAAGTCACATGGTAATGTTAGTGTGACCTAGTATTACTGCTATTGTGACTTTTATGTGGAAGTGCAGTGTGCTTAGTTAGACGTAATAACAGCATGTTTAGTTGTCACGGGACTAATGTAAATGGTACAAGTCTGAAAGGAGGTTTTTTGCACGGTTGAAAACGGATAATAGATTGAGAGGAATTTTAGCCTTTACTTTTAGTTCTTTCTCATTTTTTTGGACTGAAGACAGTTGACCTATGAGCCAAAAGTTGCGATGAGAAATGAAAAAGAAAAGGTAAAACGGCAGTGTGGGGAAAAGGAATGGAAAGAAGAGGTACCGCAAGTGATTATTGAGAAGACAAAGACCCCGCTGTCTCGGGCCTGACAGCCCCCTCTACATCAGGTGCCCCCCATCCCTCCCTCCATCCATCCGCAAGCTCACCATCCAATTCCATCCAGACAAGGGAATTTCCTCCTCCCCACCACACACCCATCATCCATTTATTCCTCCATTCATCTCTCTGTTCTCCAACAAATGGAAATAATAACACACAACAACACAACAACCAACAGTTCGCTATCCCCTCCTTTCTGCAACCTCACATCCAAATCTCAGCTCCTCAGGATGATGGGTCTTTTGATCAGACCTCTCAGCTCAGTCCCAGTGGGGGAAATAGATACATCTGAATCACGCAAAGAATGTAACTGGCAGGTTTTGGTGTGGTCTAGTCATTCTGTCTAGCAGTGAATTCCGTACAGTGCAGGCCAACAGTCGAGACGCCTGTGCTAAAGCAAGTATTTGGTGTCGCAGACAAAGCCGGTTTTACATTACATTAGATTATTCAGACACTTTGAGACAACCGGCCAACTCACAATAGAATTACAGATGAAGCGCTTGCTTATAGAGGTTTACATTCTTAAGATAAGCAAGGAC
Source organism: Paratilapia polleni (assembly GCA_015106735.1). Taxonomy (NCBI): domain Eukaryota; kingdom Metazoa; phylum Chordata; class Actinopteri; order Cichliformes; family Cichlidae; genus Paratilapia; species Paratilapia polleni. Next base: position 12,842 of record VUQI01009717.1, read on the forward strand.
AGGAGTTGTTGACTGTGTGCCTAAACATTGTCTGGGTTGGTTTCAAGGGACGTGAACTGACTACTCTTACCTGTGGATTTCCCCATGCCTTCAATCACAGCTCAGGCTGTTGTTACTCAATAAGGCGTTTGTGAGGCATGAGCCACCTGAGAGAGATTTTTGACTCACAAACACCAATTGTAGTTTTGTGTGAAAGGTGAAAGCAGAAAGAGCATTTGGTGGTGATGGTTGACTAATGGCACAGGTGAAAGTTAGAAGGTAATATATGCTTCTTTATTTACCAAGCAATGTATGCAGACAGATATTAACATATTATGCAGTAAGTTTCTTCTGTTCAGATCCGTTAAAAGACTTTTCCCCAAATCAAGACTCTTTCTTGGCAATTTTGCCTAGCATCATGAAGGTTTTTAGACATAAAATCTCTTTTTTTCCTGTTTGTTCTACTTGTGAAGATGTATATTCATTACTTTTAATCTGGACAAGCTGCTTCTGCACTTTTAATACAGGTTAAATAAGTACTGTTAAAATAAATAAATGAATAAATATCAACATATTTCACAAATTGATTTGCAACATATTGTGAAGATAGTACTTTATACCACACCACCATCGGCTCACCTGTGATGCATATTCTGCTACATGTGTTGCAGACATATTATATTGTTGCTTTTCAGGTAACATACACGACAATACTAATATACAGTATTTGTGATGATGATATTGACCAACTAGTATATCAGTCAAATTGGTGGTTGCCCGGTGACTGCACTGAATTTTTTTTTTTGCATTCGGTCACCAATTACAAGTAGTTGTGGCGACCACTTTCGATTGCAAAGCAATTGCACAGGCTGCCTGATGGGAGGCAACAACAACAACAATTTGGGCTAACTGCAATCACTCTAAGACAGACTGGTGATAGTTTGCAAATAATTGCTGTCTAATTTATAAATGCAGACAGATTGCCAACACGGTGCAATCAATCTGAGTCAGTCTGCACCGATGAGTGCAACACATCCGCAATGCATCTCGATGCAACAGGAGACTCATCTGGTTGTATTACTGTAAAATTCCTACATAAAAGCAAGGTTGCCGAGTGCTTGTGTCATTTTGCAATCACCGTCCAGCAGCAACTACTTCACTATTTGTGGAGGAATTTCTGTTTCAATCTATGAGGTTCCGATTTTCAATGATTTATCACAGTTAATTGCTGTATTATCACAAACAGATTGCAAGTATTTGCCAACATGAACCCGTTCAATTACAAACTGATAGCAGTCTTATTGCCGATTTATTGTCGTCTTGACATACCAAAGTCGCTTTAAAGACGGCAACTGACTGCGAGTGGTGGCAGATCAGGTCCCCAATTTCGAAGCAACCTTTTCGACGACAACAAGATTGCAAGTTCATTGCACATGGTCACAATAATTTTGGTCATTCCACGGTCTCCAGCCACTGTCTTCCCTAGTATGACTGCAGCATTAACAAAAATAATAGAGAGAAAAAACAAGAAGTCAAAATTTGATAGCTTTCTACTAAAAACCTGTGTCCATTAATAAAAGGAATATATCACTAGGTCCAAATGCTCACTGATGTTAATCTCATAGTTGGACAGGAATGGAGGTGTTTAGCACACAGAAATAGGCTTTGCCAAATTTTGGCTTGCAGGTATTATTTGTTTATAGAATTAATTCATTGTTAACAATCAAGAAAACGTTTATTGCTCTAGTGCACTGCAGCCCAGACACAGGTGATGTGAAGGTGAAATAATGCGTTTAGAAAAGGGTGCATTCCAATATCTTTCCCAGCTAGGAGATTGGGACCCTAGGGGTGCAGACATTGAACAAAAGAGTTTTAGCTCACACTTGTGACCCAGTGAGCTATGTGCCCTACAGCGTGAAACACAAAGGGAACAACACAGGTGATTCTACACATGCTCCTGTCCTGCCTTTTCAACACTTGTACTCTGTGTCTCTGTCACCCCTTGCGACTCAGTGACATCAGCCTTTGGCACACTGACAGCCCAGTCCAGGTTTCAATTTACAGAGCGAAAGTAAGAATCCAAGAATCCTCCTAACTTTCTGTAGTCATTCTGCTTCGAATTTTGATTAGAATATTTACAATTTGAATTTACTCTATGACACCTACAAATGTCATAGCATGTCACTATCAATGAAGTCTTTAATGAAAAGATGACTCTTCCTATTTCCATTTTGGATGATGGTGTCACTTTCTCCTTCTCTGAATTTAGTTTCAGCTGAACCAGTAGACAATCCAATGGTCTCTGGAGATATGGCAATAAGAGGTCAGGACCTGAAACTAAACCCATGTGCATAGGGTTTCAGGCATGGCCGACATTTCATATTATTTTCATTATGCACACCCAAATAAATTCATCTTTTGATCCCTGGATTAGTGTTTTAAATCCACCTGAATGGCTCTTTTCCTGATTTGACTATTTGTAAAAAGCTATAGCATCACAAAAGCCCTCTTCAGGCTTGCAGTCCTTTCCAGCCATCTGATGGAAATGTTACTAGCAACATTTACATATCAGATTCAACGAAACACAAGTCTGAAATGCATGCTGTAAAATTAGCGGATAGGCATTCAGCTCACTATCTGTGTGTGGTCTTTGTCCAGCTTTGTCCAGCTCTTTCAAAACACTTTCAAAACCTCTCATCTTTGCTACACTACACTGGCTACCTGTTAGATATAGAATTAATCTAAAAATTTGGTTAATTACTTTTAAAGCCTTACATGGCCTAGCTCCTACCTACAATATAGCTTTAGTCACGGCTTTTGATCTGTGCCACTCACTCCGCTCCTCAGGTCAGACTCTCCTAACCGTTCCCATAGTCTGCCTTATTACAGAAGGAAATAAGGCATTTTCTGTTAGAGTCCCACAGCTCTGGAGCTCTTTATCAGAGGAACTGAGGTTCGAAAGCTCAGTACCAGTAGGCTCCTTTTTTTAAATTCCCCCTCTATTTCTTTATTGATTCATTTATTTCTATTGTATTTATTCATTTTACCTCATATTATTATTCACGCTTTTTATTCAGGACTTCAGCCATGTTTTTATTTAGGTTGACTTTTTTTTTTACTTTTGACTGTGTTCTGTAAAGCATTTTGTAACATATTGTACATTCTGAAAAGTGTTAGACAAAAGTTTTACAATTATTATTATTATTACTACTACCCAAGATTATCATTGCACGCATCAGTTATGCCAATTACTCAGTTCAGTTAAAATATCATTGTTTTCCAGAAGGCCGTGCAATAACATACACATAACATCTTGTCTTTCCATCTCTGTTTCTAACTTGCAATTTTCACCTATGATGCACTTTCTCCCAATCCAGTAAAAAGATCTCTCACTCTGAGCTTGTGTGCAGGGTGAGGGCAGCTATAACATGCTGCTGCAATGGAAGGGCAAACACACACACACACACACACACACAGTTGTTTTGACATCTTAGTGGGGAAATACATTGACATAATGCTTTCCCTAGCCCCTTATCCTAACCCTAGCCTTCAAATTCGTGAGGACCAGTGCTTTGTCCTCACAAATCACGGTTGGTCCTCACAACTATAGTTTTATGCGAATTTTGTATCCTCACAAAGATCTCAAAACAAGTACACAAGTACACACAAACACACACACACACAAACACACACACACCCAGTTCCTATGAAAATGGCACGGAGAACTAAACATTCAAATGTGGGATTACATTTGAGTTGATGCTCAGTGCAACAAGTATTCTGCATGTATGGCAAATACTGTGTCCATGGCTTTCTCTCTCACTGGTGTCAGGCTTAAACTCTGCAGAACATTTATGTAAAAGTGGCTGAATTTTTCTGAATAACATAATGCCATAACTTTAACAGATGAAGAACTAAAGAAAGATAAACAGACAGAGAGAAGGAAAAAAGAAATAGTGCACAAACTACAGGACATTATCACAGACAGTTGTTTGACTATTTAACTGGCATTGAGTAATGACACATACTTTGTGTGTGCCTGGGATGTGTCATCACTGGCATGTTTGCCATTCAATCTGCACAGCCTTTTCCTTGTTAATTTACACAATAGCTGAACATGAGCATGCATGGGGCCGCAGTTTTACCTGGAGCCAACAGTGTTGAGTTACAAGTGAACCCAACATAGAAAGGTAAAGCCAAACCTGCAAAATCTGAGAAACACAGTGCTCAAGGAAGGAAATATGTTTGTATTTGCATGAACGGTGTTTTAAACTACCAAAGGTATGCAGTGTGACACTGAAGTGTGAATGCAAATTACCAGAAAAGGGAGATGTGTCAGACAGCAGTGACCAGAAATGTGAATCCTTTATCCATAGTGCCTTAATACTATAATACCATGTCTGATAGGTAACTATATTATACTGCCTGATATAGACACTGCTTTTTTTTTAGCCTTTTGTCAGATTTTGGGGAAGAAACTGTCTTAATTTAATCCACGTTTGGGAATTCCCAGAGTATTTATGGCTATTATTACCGTCTGGGCTGCATTGTGTGATGAGCTACCTGATGCAACCAGACAAACAGTATGCCTGCACTGACAGCATTAAGGGAAATGGATGAGGCACACACACGGGTGGGCTTTATGTGCATTCACATACAAGTACACACACACAGATTTCGCCATTCTGGCAGGCTATATTGCTCACAGTCCACATTCTACTGGATTGTTTGGTCAAAAGCCATCCACTTCAACCCACACCTGCTCTGCAACACGACTTAGCATGTAGAGCACTGAAAACCCTCTACAAACATCTGTTTTCGGCAAAAGCCCCATTAGATGTCTAACGTGCTGTTTGGTGACATGCACCCTTTGCCTTAATCACCAGATTTGCAAAGTTACGACCTCAATCACCGTTTCCAACTTTAAAATAGCTCTGCCTTCAGCACGACTTGGCTAACAGGAAACCATTAAAGCACCAGCAATTACCATTCCCATCCATCCACACGGTCCCTATTTTATTTTAATCTGTTTAAGTGCATTTTCTACGCAAGGTTAAAATATGAATCCTCGCCGCCCCCTCCTCTCCTCGACGAGGCAGGGTTTTTCTGGCTTACTTGAGAGCACAATTTACGACTGATTTAATTTAGCCTCCGCAAACATTTCTAATGACATTAGGCCCAGTACATATACTGACTGCCTCTCCCTCTTATTCCATTAACTCCTAAATCAGGTTTAAAGACCATACTGATGCTGGATGCTATTATGGGTGATTATCAAAACAACAGACAATGGGGCAAAGTGTTTACTAACTGGTTTAGCCATAATTTTGCGTAACCAGGACAGATGGGAACACTACAAATTACAGATCAATCTTTTTAATAATGAAGGGCCTTCCAGTGTGCTCACTTGGTCACGTCTATTGTTCCATGAAGCAACACATCATGTACAGTTTTTAACTAAAACATTTTTTAACTAAAATAGTACTCATGAATAAAACATGTCATAACAACAGATCCTGGTTTGACTTTGTGCGGACAGGAACAAAAATACAGCCTTGTGTGATCAAGAAAACAAGCTAAACGCCGGACCTTTCTAAACTGTTTTCATTCATGACTAAAATTTCAAGTGCTCTCTTAGATCACGCTTATTCAGCTTGTTTGACAAGGACTAATGATGGCCGTCCATCTGCATACATGCTTACAGCTGTCTCCCGTCCTCATCCAGGTAATGATTGTGTTATTAACCCTGAACCCCTTTTCAAATTGTTATTAACTGCTGGGGGAGAGAATGAGACTCAAACTGTCTCCGCTCACCTGTCACCAAAGCACCGCTGAGGATGGTTTGATCCCGACTGGCTATCTGTCATTGTCAGAGACAGACTCAGGATAGAGAGAGGAATCACATGTCATGGTCCCGGGTTGTGTGACCCAGTGTTTTGAGTTCTGGACTCAAAGCTCTGTTTATGTAGATCTTGTTTTGTTCTGGCTTTGTTCTGTATTTATGTTTGTTTCTCATGGTTTTCCTTAAGTGTATTTTTGCCTGAGTCCTTAGTTCCTGGTTTTAGTTTTGTTTATATTTGTTTATTTTCCTTGTATTTTCCGTTAGTACATGTATGCTCAGGTTCCTGGTTGTATTTAAGTTTAGTTCTCCCTCAGTGTTCCACCCTGCTCTTCCTGTTTTACTTTGATAGTCTGTTGTCTCTTGTGCCTTGTATTTAGTTCTACTTCCCTTGTCTCATCTGTGATTCATTTCAGCTGTGTACCCGGGAGTTTCCGATCTCCCTGTTTCCTTGTGTGTGTGTGTGTGTATTTATAGTGCTGTTTTCCCTTCAGTCTTTGTCAGAGTGTGTATTCCCCCGTTCCTGTTCCCCCCTAGCTCCTCTGTTCCTGTTACCCCAGTGCTTCAGAGATCCCAGGCTGTTCTCCTTGCTCCAGTGTTTCCTAGCCTTGTGCTTCCCTAGTTTAGTATATTGTCTTTGGACTTCATATTTTGGCTTTTTTGGAACATCCTGCCTCAGCCTAAATAAACGACTCGCCTTTTGTTAATCCTGCCTGTCTCTGCATCTGCATTTGGGTCCACATTCCACAGCCCCTGACAGAACGCTCTGACCAGTATGAACCCAGCGGACGCAATAGTTCTCTCGGAAAACGAGGTAAAGTGTGCTAGGCTTCTGGCCATCTCACAGAGACTGACAGGAACTGCTGATGTGAGGGTTTAGCAAGCTGCTATCTCAGCCTTCGAAGGCATAATTTCCCAGAAACCCCACCTGCTTCAGTCACCACTCATCTCATCTACACACTCCAGTATTCTACGTGTTAAAGGACAGTTATCTATTCTGGATCGCTATACGGCCCGCTCACTTGAGTCCGAGTCAGATTCCTCACAGCCACAGACTGCCTTTTCCTCACCTAAGCAAATCAGCCTTCCAGTCTGTTCCTCGCCGCTGCAGCCAGTCTGTTCCTCACCGCTGCAGCCCAGCTCCGCACCCGCCTCGTTGCTGCAGCCACAGCCCAGCACCTCACCGCAGCTACCCAGTCAGTCGGGAGTCCTGCTATCTGGCACCCCGACTGTTCATTACCAGCCTCCTTGTTGGCAGAGCTGTGGGCTGGGGATGAGGAGCCTGCCATCGCAGTTTCCTCTGCCCCTTCTTCCAGGCGGAAGCGGCGCTCCCGCTGTCGACGCTCCGCCCCACAGCCAGAGACTGTTTGCCGGACCGATGTTGCATCGCTGGTCGTTTCTGCTGACGCCGGGCCCCTGCCTGCATCTGCATCTTTGCCCGCGTCAGCCGTTGTCGGTCATCTCCGCTGTGAGTACAAACGAACTGTTCCCTTATATGTATTGTACTGTGCCAACACAAACCTTCTGCTGCTGACTCTTTTGTTTTTGGACCGCATAACCCTGTTTCTGCACCGGCCAACGTTTATGATAAAGACAATATGTTTTCTGTTTCTGAGCCGGCAGAGACAAACAGTAACTCAGACATTCCTGTTCCTGTGCTAGCCTCTCAATAGGCTCTGCTTACCATTCCTGAGCTGTCCAATGCTAATATTCAGTTTCATGCTTCCTTGTCCACTAACTCACATGACCTTGTGCCTGTACCAGCATATGTAAAAAAGGGCAATCTTGTTTCTGTTTCCAAGCCGGCAAAGGTAAAAGAAATAAATAAAAGGGGTTTTGATCTGCGTCAGCCAATATTAACCAAAAGGACAATATGATTTCTGTTTCTGAGTATGTCGAGTTGCCAACTGTTTTCTGTTTCCAAACCGGCCAACAAGACAAATGAGGTCACTGGTTCTGACTGTTTATTTTGGAAATGAAGTTTGTGTTTCTGTGTTTCCCAGTATTGAATCTGAGTGGGATGGGGCAGTTGGTTGGATGTCTGAGCTCAGTGTTTTGAATTATGCTTTCTCAAAAACTGGAACTGATATTCTCAAACCTAGCATCTCTGAAATAACTGGAGTGGAAACTAAGTCTTGTGCTTGTGAGAGATCAGAGTTCAGTGGTTCTGAGTTGTTTAGTTCAAAGAATGATTTTTGTATTTCTTTGCTTTCTGATGAAAAGACTGAGTTGGTAGCCACTCAACCAACCCCCAAGCCATTGTTCTTCAAGCCTGAACTGACTGCCCGACTGTTAACCTTGAGCCCCAGTCATCAGTGGAGATGGCTGCGCGCCCTGCTCAGCAGCCCCAGCCGGAGCCTGCTTCTCCGCCCGTGTCTGGCGACGCCAGGTCTCAGCCACAGCCGGCTTCTCCGCCCGGGTCGGCCAACGCCGGGCCCAAGCCTGTTCCTGCTTCACCGCCCGGGTCAGCCGACGCCGGGCCCAAGCCTGTTCCTGCCCCTGGGAGGAGAGTCGCTGGACCCCGGCCTGTCCCTGCTCCCAGGACTGGAATCCTCCAGAGGGCAGTTCCATAAGAGCCCCCTGAGTATTCTGTGCCGGCTACCCAAGAGCCCCCTGAGTACACCCTGAGTGCCAGCTCAGCCAGAGACTGTGTGTCTGGAGGTCACAGTGTTTCTAGAGCCGGAGCTGCAGCAGCCCCAGTCATCGTAAGAGATGGCTGTGAGCCCTGCTTGGCTTCCTGCACTCCCAGTGTTTCCCGAATCCCTAGAGTTTCTTGCTGAGCAGCCTCGAGAGACTCCTTCAGTGGGGACTGCACAGCTCCAGCCACCAGAGACTCCTCCAGTGGGGTCTCCACAGCCAGAGCCCGAGCAGCCTGCGCAGCCCAACCCTAAGCCTCCAGAATCTCCATTCCCTGAACCTTCCACGACAGAGCCAACCGAGCCAGAGGAGTTCCGCCTCCTCCGTCGTCAGCGCCCGCCTGCCATACGTCCGGAGGGGTTTCGTCTCTTTCGTCGTTGGTGCTCACCTGCCGGACCTCCTCGTCCCAAGCCTCCGGATCGGCCCCGTCTGCCTCACTGTCACCGGCTACCTAAGGACTTCTGCCTGCCTCGCCAGTGCTGGTCACCATCTCAACTTGCGGTGAGGTCCGTCCGCCACCGGTGTCAGTTTCCGGCCAAGGCACCCGGGGGGGGGGGGGGGGGGGGGGCCCGCCGGGGCT
>VUQI01009717.1:21896-33311 GCA_015106735.1 Paratilapia polleni
GGGGCGCTGGGGGCGGGGGGGGGGGGGGGGGGGGTCCTCCGGTTTCGTCTTTGCTGCTGGCCATCCGGCTGGGCCCCAGAGCTGCTTTGTCTTTGCTGCTGGCCATCCAGCCGGCCCCCAGAGCTGCTTCATCTTCGCTGCCGGCTCCCTGAGCAGCCCCGTCCCCATCGTCGCCGGCCACCTCCTCGGCCACCAGAGGGACTCCATCGCTGGCTTCCTGGCTGGTCTCCGGAACTGTGTTGCCTCCTCTGCCGGTCCCTTGGTTAGCCTCCTGAGCGGCCCCGTCTCCGTCATCGCCTGCTTTCCGCCTTGCCTGTTCCTGGTCCTTGTCAGAGCGTCTGTTTGTATTCCCCCCTGTTCCTGTTCCCCCCTAGCTCCTCTGTTCCTGTTACCCCAGTGCTTCAGTGTTCCCAGGCTGTTCTCCTTGCTCCAGTGTTTCCTAGCCTTGTGTTTCCCTGGTTTAGTATATTATCTTTGGACTTCATGTTTTGGCTTTTTTGGAACATCCCCCTTCAGCCTAAATAAACGGCTCGCCTTTTGTTAATCCTGCCTGTCTCTGCATCTGCATTTGGGTCCACAAAAAGGGTGCTACTTCAACAACCTCCAACATAGCACAATACTTTGCAAAATATGCAGGAGAACTGTTCCCGCTAAAGGTGGAAACAACAAACTAGTTTCACCACTTGAGGCAAAAACACACCGTCGAGTACAGCCAGGGTATGACGGCAAGCGAGGAGGAGATACTAGCAGCTGGTGATGTCTGACCCAAAATTAAACAAATGACTCAATCACTGGAGCACTTGCTAGTTAGAATCCCTATGACAGGAAGGGAAAAAGGGTTGATAGAAATTACTGATGCGGTTACATGGTGGTAAAGGGAGGCTTTAAGCAACTGGTTAAAAAGTTTGAGCCAAAACATCCCAGGTAGAAAACATTTTTCAATTTCAGTTTTGTTATGTTACACTATTGTGCAGACTCCTGAAGAGTTACAAGGTTGAGTTACTTTAGTTATTATTATTATTAAAGCATTAAACAGTTATGCTATACTTTCACTTAAAATTTCCAGGGAAAACACTACCTAGGCTACTTTTGTGCTTACATTTGACTTATGCTGTGTCAGTGTATATAATGCTGTATCATTACTATTGTACTATAATGCTGCTGCTGGCACCCTGTGGCAATAGATTCACATTTTGAATTAGGTAGTCTGTCATCAATGCCAGCAGTTCATTGGAGAAGAAGGATGGAAAATGGCCTTCAGAAATATATTTATCGCAAATTTCCTTGAAATATCGTGATATAATTTTGAGGCTATATTCCCCACCCCTAGTCTACATAAAGTAGGTTGGGTTAGCAGCAAATAATCCACAAGTTGGCAGTACCTCTATTAAGTGCATTTACCTTCTCTTTAGGTTAAACTCTCCATTCTTGCAGCACTTTTTGTTATACTGTACCACTGAGATCCATCGGACTCACTTCTACAAAAATGGAGGATTTAGGATCTAGTTTAACTGCTAAAACAGAAGGAAACCTTTTAAGAGTGAGTGCAGAATATACTGTAAATTCACTTTGAAAAGTATAAAGTGAATCTAAGGCAAGGCCTTGACTTTAAAATTTTTTTTTATTGTTCGAAGCAGTTAAAAACTTATATTATTTACTGTTTATATATCATCATCTAGTGAACATTTGATATTTTTAAAGTCTGAAAACAAATGTTTACATGATTTTCACTACCTCATTCTCAAACTTTAGGGAGCAAAAAAAAAAACAACAAAAAAAAAACCACATGGCTTATGTCATTACCAATGGACAGCTAAAATCACCAATCCCTATGCAGTATGTGCAGTAGTTGTGTCTCTCATGTATACAGAAATACAAGAATTCTTCCAGAGCATGCAACAATATAGCTTGGGTTTAAACAGGTATTTTTCTGAGCTTTTACTGTAAAAGAATTGATTTTAAAAAACAACTCCTTTAAAATATTGAACAAGATATCAGTTTTGTTACAGTTTAGAGCTATCTCTTGTGTTACAACCATTAAATGTCTTATTTGCTCCCCATTTTGTCATTTGTCAGGCTAAATATACCACTGTACAGATCAAGGCCACATCACAAAAGTATGATTGTGCTGTAAATACTTTCAAATTTTTCTGACTCAGTTTCCTGAAATACTACCCGATTCCAATAAGTCTATGTGCCAAAAACCAGTAAAATCAAATCAAATACCGTGTGTTTACCGTAAGTCATCTGAGACACGTGAAAAAGACGAGCTGGAAAAAAATGTGTGCTTCTGTGTGTGTGGATCTGAAGAGCTAAAGGTGAGGTGTACAGCCGCAGGTTGGACAGGCCCTTGTGGCCTCTCCCAGTGATAGATATGCTAATGTCCTCCATTCACTCTACTTCACTCCTTTTATTTTCCCCAATTAAAGCAAACGTCAGTGAAACTGTAATTAAGCTGTGTGGAGGCAAAAGACTGCCTGCTGCTTTTAATGAAGCCCCATTGATTCTCCCTTTATTTGCTATTGGTCTCCCTATAACATCCACAGGCCTGAAATAAATGGAAGTTAAAAGTGCAGCTCTTTTCGCCCTAGTTGTACATTGTACTGGACTGTTTAATTAAAAAAACAGAGACGATCGCTCTAAGCACATACAGGGACACTACCATGTGCACTAGAGGTTTGTGCCTCTGTGTATGTGTGCATATATTACTGTGTATGTGAGCAGCTGCATTCATGATCCAGCTGGTCTGTGGGCTAATGAGCAGAACTACTGTTTCCTCTCAATAAGTCTGAAAGGGTGAGAGCTTTACAAGTTTCCAAACAAAAGCAAAGCAAACTCTTTTACTTGTGAAACAGAGATGACCTTGTGTAATCAATAGCTTACAATTAAAAAAATGCAGAAACCAATTAGCCAGATTGAGCTGTTGCTAAAGGCAAAATTGGTCTGATTGGAAGTCCAATGTGAGCACAATTAAAGATAAAAGGTTTGGTCAGGCAGAAGGGCAGAGTCAAAGTGTCAATTGACTAGAATCACAGCTGGAGATACACTGCAGCCATTGAATATTAACCATAATATACATTTAAGTTAAAGAACTTCAGTCTGAATCAAAACAAGGATATGTGTGCACTGCCAACATATTAAAAATCTGTATATCTATAATCTTTTTAGTAGTCTAAACAATATTAAAAGGTACATTTTAGCTACAGTTTCACAGCATTTCATTTCCATGTGTCAGCATTTAGTAGGTACTGAACAGCTCATTTATTTTCATGTTAAAAACTGGGAAGTGATGAGAAAGCATTTGCCAGTGTCAAATTTGCATACAGTTATATTGGTCACAGCTACCATGTCAATATTTTTTGTCAGCGAATGTGATGTTCTCTGTGTCAAAATGTACATTTTCTGCAGAATGAAGTCTATATAGTAATTTGCTCTTTTATTCCATCTCTTTCAGCAAAATGATTTTTCTACCTTTTGCTTGCTTTCAGATGACCGTCTTTCAGACAGCAGCAGGTGGGTACTTGTGTCAACTTGACTTGAAGGAACAGTAAGACAGGTGTCACAGTGAACTTCAGGCTTAGTTTTATTTTTGTCAAATTTAAATAAGCTTTTCATTGTAGTATACCTGAATGTGTTGATTGATTTGAGGAACTTGTTAAAGCTTAGAGACTTGGACAACATCCAAGAAGGTACAGGTTTTCTTGAGAAATGGAATAAATACGTTTAAACGGAAACCAATTTAACAGAAGCCACCAAATTCATATAATGTGAAAGTTTGCCCATTGTGTACCATTTCTAACGAAATGCAAATGCTTTTGAAAACCTATACAACTGAATACTTTTTAAAGCATTAAACAAATGTTAAACATGTTTCTATTTGAAAATTGGCAAAAACATAACTTTATGGAAGTATTTGCAGACTTTTAAAACCTGTTCAATGGCTGCAAATTCAGTGGTATTACAGTTACTTTTCTTTGAAGTCTCTTGAGGGAATTTGATCATATGTTCACTTAGATTCATTCATCCATTTTCTTCCGCTTATACAATTATGGTGGGGCTGGAGCCTATCCCAGCTGTCATGGGGCAAGAGACGGGGTACAACCTGAACAGGTTGCCTGTCTGTTGCACAGCTAACGGAGAAAGACAGAGAACCATTCACGCTCACATTTAGAATCCCCAATTAACCTAACAAGCATGTCTTTGGACTGTAGGAGGAAGCTGGAGTACCCAGAGAGAACCCACGCAGGTACAGGGAAAACATGCAAACTCCACACAGAAAGGCGGCAGCTGGCCAGTGGATTTGAACCCAGGACCCTCTTGCTGTGAGGCGACAGTGCTAACCACTGGACCACTGTGCCACCTGTTCACTTAGATTTTGGTGGCAAAAGGTCAAGGTCACCGTGACCTCAGAAAACATGTTTTTGGCCATAACTAAAGAATTCCCCACTAATTATGAAAAATATTTTAAACATTTGTCTAATGTGATAAAATATTAGTAGTGATGACATTTAGTATCAAAAGGTCAAAGGTCAGCTTCTCTCTGACATCACAATGTTCTGCAAAAACACAATTTTTCAACACCATAACTTAATCACATAAGAGGAGATTGTGACCATATTTCACATTGGTCAGATACTCAGTGGCTGTCCACCTATTAAAATCATTCCAATATATTTTGAGTCTGAACAGGCATGCATGTTAACTGCAAAGCATAAGTTTTTGGTTGTTTAAATCTGTCTCCTTCATATTTCACTTCCTACAAAACAGCCTACACACACAAGTCATTTCTATCCTCAGGTAGTCGACAATATTAATAAAAGTTCAAACTTTTTTCGCTTAATTTAAAGGCACAAGATATTTGCTTAATTTGTAAATATGTAAACACAGTAGCTTGGTTGCATGGCTTTCAGCCAGTGCACATTTCATTTTCATACTGACCAAAATAAACATGCGCTTTCTGTTACAAAGCAGCAAATTTGTTAAAAAAAAAAAAAAATCATGGGTTGTAAATGTGCAGATGCTTTGACTGTATTTATAGCATGTATTACTCTCATTGACACGACAAATTCTTCCCACAGCACATATTTGGATATGCAAATCACTCTTGCATTCAGTTTCTGTAAATGAGCACCACTACCAGTCAAATTTTCTGTTTACCAGTAGGTTTCTGTCACAGCATATATGTTTTTGGGCCTAAACCTAAGCAGACCTCAGCAACAGCTGTGTAGAATAAGAAGCCAAATTATTGGAAGTGAGCATCAGATTAGAAAATAAAGTGCATAGTTTTTGAGGGCAGTTATAAATCTATTGTTGGAAGGACCAAATAAGTGAACATAATGACTCCCTGAAACTTCCCAAAGTACAGATTCTTAACAACTGAAAGCAAACTGCCTTTCAAGTGAAAAGACCACTCTCAATTTGTACTTATTTTTGCTGCTTGGACAAAAGTAATGACGTCTGAATGTGGAAGATACATGCAAAGTGCTTTCACCATTTTTTTCCTCTTTTTTTCATTCAGTTAACTGGCATGATAACAAGGCCAATATTAAAACACATTTCTCAATACACCAACCTGTATACTACATTGTAATGGGTATTACATCAGAACCAAAGGCACATTAGTTTAAATGCAGTGCAGAAGCTTCTTGCTCATGCCTCCTATGGCTGAAATGTGCACAGAAATGACCACGAATATCACCCTCTAATGGATTAATAGCAATATCTGATTAAAAAAAAAACATTATGAAAAGTAAACCAATAACAAAGGAAGATCTGGCTGGTAAAGAGTAAGTGAGAGAAAAAAGCAGATTGGTGTACCAAGTTTAATGGTTTTCCACCTGGGGGAAAGAGTAATTTACACGCTTATATTGTACTCTTATTAAGTACATTTTGTCTCACCACAGAAAATGGCTTCTTGTTTTTACCTCGTTAAACAAAAGAAACAGAAACATTATAAATCCCAGCACCATATCTGCAAAGATATCATCCACAAGCTTGAAATAATGCATATCCCCAGCCCCCTCTTCTCCCCTTTCTCTCAACTAAATAACAAGCGCAAGTAGTTAATGCAACAGTCATCCTGTAAGCCCATCTTTCTTTCAACAGTCTAAACTGTTTTGGGTACCAGCCCATGTGAAGAATGTCACTGGCAAGTTAAATCAACAAGCTTAATCTAAATGCAACCCCTTTGAGACAGATATGAAATGCATCCTTAATAACAAGAGTCTGATAATATCCTTCTGTTTCTCTGGCAACCCTCATCTTCCTTCGCTGTTTTTTCTCCTCCTTTTCCCTTTTTTCCATCCTTCCTAACAGATTTTCCAATAAATTAACTGCTTTTTAGTTTGCAGCTCCGCTCCCCATTAATCCATACGGGGGAAGTGTAGTCAAGTTACACTAGAGAGAAAAGAACTGGTACATTTTAGCGATGCAATTAGGGCCCATTAGTCTTGGCTTTAATTAGAAGGCTGGAGCGTTGATATTTCAAGTGCTGGTTTGTGCTGGTGTTGTGTTTCCCCGCAGCATCACTCGTCTCCGTCCTGGAGTAGGAGTCTGTCTGGCGCGTGTGCTTCTTTGTGTTTTTTTAGTTCAGTTTCTATTCTTAATCTACTACGTGCTGTTAAGTTCTGGCTTTTCTGCTTAGTGTCAGTTTTAAAAATAAAGGAGGAAACAAGGAAAGACTGAAGGGGAAAATATGGTTTAGAATGTGAGGGCATTAGAGGAAATTAGAGGTTAATTTGCCAAAAGGGAGAATAAAAAATTCAGGAGAAAAGAAGAGAGCCAGAGAGATTTAAAAAAAAAAAAAAGAGGAAAAAAAACGAGTGAGAGATGAGTGAGGAGTTAAAACCTGAAGCCTCAAAGTCAAATTGATCTGCTTGAGGTGCCACATTTAATTGTTAGCCAACAGACAGACATGACATCTTAGCTCTGCCGCTCTCTCCCCAGCCACATTAGCCAACCGCACCGCTTCATGTTCACAGAGTGGAGGCAGACTGTCTGGAGGAGGAGCAACACTCACCATCCCTCCATCCTCCTTCCTGACTCATCACTACTCTTTTGACTCTCAGTCCACAGTAGCAGGGACAACAGGAAAGGTCACAGCAGACCAAATGCACAGTGTGGAACTGTCTGTGTTTGTTTAGATTGTCAAATATAAACATAAAAACATTTACAATACAAATTTAGGCTGAGTAATGAATGGCTGCCCTTCTACACAAGGAAAGCCCAAGCAGTGTTTATGTGAAAACATCAACAGGATTTTTCAACTCAGACTACTCCATCCTGTACCTCCCACCACTCTACTTGTTCACTTTGCCAGGAATAGCTTATTAAAAACAACTGAGCTCATTACAGCCAATTAAGTCATGATTCATCTGTTCAGATGGCATTAATATGTTAAGCAGTCAGCAGACCACAACATGCACAAGTTAACCAGCACACACACATCAACACTTAAAAAACACACATTTATGTAGAAATACTGTCACTATGAACCACATAAGCACTTATCATAATGAACATATCCTTTTCAGCAGTCAACAATTTTTTTGGTCTCTTTGGTCATCATTTAGACAGCTGACATTTTTTTGTAATTATCTCGGAGGAGGTTTTGTTTCAAGTGAGTTAAACTGTAGTGTACACCCCTACCTCGCCAACA
This sequence comes from Paratilapia polleni, assembly GCA_015106735.1. NCBI lineage: Eukaryota > Metazoa > Chordata > Actinopteri > Cichliformes > Cichlidae > Paratilapia > Paratilapia polleni. Next base: position 29,554 of record VUQI01009717.1, read on the forward strand.
CGCTTCATCACCACGGTCCTTTGAACACACCGTGATCCTCTGATGCTCACTGAGGACCAAGCACTGACCACGCGGCAACAGACTATTCTCCATGGCTGCCACTCGTTTCATAAACTCTTCCCCCAAACACATCCAAGACTGCACCAATATTCAAAAAACTACTCAAAACTCACCTTCACTAAACTGCTTTTAATGTTCGATTATTGTTGTGTGTTATGTTTTAATTTTTATCATTTTTGAAAATTCCTGTAAAGCATCTTAAGGTGCACTGAAAAGTGCTCTATAAACCAAATATAATATTAATATTAATAGCAAAAACAGTGAAGTTATCTCTTCCATTTGCAACTACTATAAAATTACGATTCATATATTACAGTACAGCTCTGAACAATACTGGTTCGAAGTGTAGCTTCTGTGTTTTACAAAAGAGGTATCCTTAAATATAGTTAATTCATTAATTAATATTAATTACATTAATTAATATTAATTAACTGCAGCTAGCCTACTTCTTCATTATTAATGAAGTGCAATATTAATCTCTTTTAAACCCTACTTTACTTTGCTATTTATTATCATTGGGATTACATTACATTAGTGGTAAATAATAAATTTAACATACAATTTATGTAGTAACATAATGGAATATTCAATGCAATGCCAAATTTTAATTGACCTCACTGTGGGATTAAAAAAAAAAAGTGTTATGTATTGTATGTGTTATGCATTCTTACATTTTTTTGGAAAAAGGTTAATGCACCATAAAAGCCCTAAGCAGCACTTACAAAGCTCTATTGTATATGGCATCTCATTCAGACTGTGAAACCTGTTCGGTCTGCTCAAGGCACCAACTGTAGAAGTTATTAGATCTTCCCCTCAGACAACAAATCTGTAACCTTTCTAGATTACAACACACCACTGACACTTCGCTGTCACCCCATTTAAACCTAACTATTTTCCCATAGCGGTTTTATCTTTCCTCTAAATATGCTGTACAATCTAATTAGACTTGCACTGATGGCCCAGCAGCAGCAGGCTGTCAGTCGGTTCATGGACCTGTCGCGGTCTTCATGTTGACAGGCCAAGAGGAGGCCCCAGGGTATGAGGGAACCCAAACAACAAGAATCTATGGTGTCTGTGTCTCTGAGTGTGTGTGTGTGTGTGTGAAGTAAAAAATCATAAATAAATAAATCACAAAGTAAATAGTTAAGGACATGTGAACATTGCTGGTATGTTGTTAATCCTGATCCCAACTCTCGGTTATGAATGTACTTTATTTTCCTCCATTACAATGAGTGTGTTAACAAAGTTTCCAATTACATCAACACTGGGAAAACCACCATTTCAACAGCCATCTAATATGGCAGTGTAGTGTAAAAAATGTGTCAGAGTCAGGAGGTTGACTGTGTCCATTTTTCAGGCAGCGAATCTTTGGCAGCTCGGAGTGAGGCTGAGACCAGAGCCCCTTCATGTCTCTTTCTGTTTACAGGGCAAGCAAATCAAAGATGCGTCTCATTTCAGAGGCTGTAAAAGTGCGCCTAGGGATGGATCAGGTGTCTCTGATACACCCAATCCTCCCTGAGCAGCTTCTACTTACAGGCTACCAATCCATGTATCCTCCAAATGAACAGTGCAAACAAGCTGTGTAATTAATTGTTCTCAAAAATTAACTGTTATCTTTTCAAGTAACCTTAAAAATGGCTTCCCAGTCATCACCACTGAATAGCTTGCTAGTACTTGTTGAAAGGATCTTGCATCAATGTCAAATTAAAACCAACTAAATTTGGCTTGACATCAATTTTTATTTATCAAGTGGAAACCCTGAATATTGCAAAATAATATTCAAATCAACCTGGAAGATTTCCGGGTTTACCAACTATGACATTTTAAACTTTCCACTGTAGCAGTAACACAAACAGGGCATATCAGTTTATCATACACAGCTCTATTAGTGCTTTTAGAGCATCAAAGCTATGGCTTTTTCCTCTCATTCTATGAAAATCAATGGAGGTTTTCTGTCGAATTTTCTCTGGCAATATTTTGTTTCTTGTGGTGTATTTGTTTCCTGAGTGGTCGCGAATAAAGCCTATCTAATCGAAACATCAATTCATTATCTGAAAGTGCTTGTTCAAAAAAAAAAAAAGAAAAAAGAAAGAGAAAGAAAAAGAAAAAGAAAGCAAAAAAGCATAGCATTTTACTGGAAATTTCACAGTCTCACTTCCGCTGCAGCGTGGCTCCAGTTGTGTGAAATGAAATACAACTTAATGTTTTTGATGCACTTTCAGTCATCAAGGTTTGTTTCTGTGGCGGTAAGAGAAGGAGCTGTTGGCTCGTCTCTAGCCGAGCAGCTTAAAGTCACAGAGCGGACATTTTGGCTGACTGGATGAGACAAAAGCAGTCTGGGCCAAGCACCTGGATCTTACATCTCCTGACATTTATCCCTCCTCAAAAGAGGGCAGGGTGGGAAACAGCAGCATGGACAGGCCCATTACAGACAAGCAAACGGCTTCCATTTACAAATATTTTTTTGTAAATACTATATCATGTTCTTAACACGGCAGGTCCCCTGGGCCGTGCAAAGAGCCCTGTGAGAGTATGGGTGGATGACAGTCTCGGGGCTTGTATCGAACTGCAAGCATCTGGAGGCTGGAGGTGTTTGTCCCATGTTCATGTGGGTAGTGAGCCACCATGGAGAACATCCTGGGGGATCCTGCCTTCTGCTGCTTTAAGAGATTAAGATGCAAGGCCTCATCATCTCCTAACACACACACACTCCCTTGCCACCACATGGACGCATGCATATACATGCACACTGCGCCCACAACACGTGCTGGCTCTCTTTCTCTTCATCCTATCCAGCCCCCTTTTCAGTACACACACACAAACACACACATACAGCTGAACACTCCCCTTTCTGATTAGCTCATAATGGACAACTGATGTCCCCAAGACCCTCAGGATCTCCCTAGGGAGCCCTCCAACTCTGACCCCTATCTCCACCCTGCACTCCAGCTTCTTAAAAGACACTAAATAATCCTTCATTTGACAGGAGCTTGAATGAAATTCAGCTTAGAGCCGCATCATTTACCCTGGACAATAGAATATTGATAAACGAGCTGCTTTCATGCTATTTTTTTCTTTTTGCACATGTAGAAGAAAGGATAGGCAGCTTGTTCTTAGCACATCATCTTGTTAACAATTATTGCATTTTGGTCCATGATTATGTTGCTGCTGCGTCATATGTCTACTACGAGACTTCTCATTATTCTTAGTTGTGCTGTAGCATGCACATCAGTCATCTGCCTCTCAGAGCATTATACCTTAATCGTGTCTAAGTTCATACAGTCATTGTTGTAAACATGCAATCCCATGTTATAGAAATCAGATCAGGAAAGTAAACATGTTTTCATAAACCTTGTGTGACTGGGCCTGTGCCACCATGGAAACAATATCCAGCAGATTCATCAGAGCAAGCAATTAATCACCTCGTTCTAAAATAAACAAAACAGGGATCCTAAACATGTGCCTATTAAATCAGCAAGCAGGGTTGGATGGCTGCTTTTAGATGCAACATTTACATGTAATTATCTTCTTATATAATTAAGTGCATTCAGTTAACAAGCATCTTGCTAACGGGCCACATTGCTTACCCAAATGAGCGGCGGGCAGCCCAGAACGCTGAGTGAGTGAGTAATTAGAGCTCAGCATGCCAGTGTTAATGGAAGTGATCTAAAAAAAAAAAAAAAAAAAATAACAAGAGG
>VUQI01009717.1:52887-65132 GCA_015106735.1 Paratilapia polleni
ATTTATGATTAGCATCATTATGCAGTAGTGTAATTTCACAAAAGCCTTCCCACAGTGGTGCACAAAAGGCTCATTCACCACCAGAGCTGCTCTGTGTGGGGAAGAATTATGGCACGCAGATGAATTCATTCATGTGGGAAAGGATTTATTCGATAATTATAGACCTTCACAGTTTTAATGCCACTTAATGAGGAGCTTGCATAGTGTGATTCCTACTTGGGCTGACGAATGGATGTTGGTTTTTTTATTCTGGTGTTTTTTTGTTTTTCTCCATACAACATCTGTTAGCCTTTCTATGCTGCAAACTAGTTGAGGCACCGCTTGTGGGTCCTGATTTTTCTCTCTGTGTACAATAAGTAGGCAGTTAATTAATAGGCTGGTCATCAGGCATGAATTAATTTTGTAATAACAGTGCTAATACAAATACAAAATACCAATACTACATTTTACTTCTATTAGTAATATTACTGGTGTAAATGTAATGATGATAATTACTGAAATATTTATTTCTGACCTAATAAAAATAATAAAAAATAACTTTACTGTGTTAGTTTGCACCTGACAGTGTATGCCTTGCGTACCTCTCCTAGCAGCTGGCAATAACATACATCACTCAGTTCAAGGCCGTTGCTCTCTGACAACAATGTTTACCATAATGTAAGTCTTAATGCCTCATAGCCATGTTTCTGTGGAGAGGTAATTAAGTTGCCAAAGTTTAATTGCTCAATCATCAGCAGTTAACAAAAAGGCATCACTGCCCCCCTTATACTTTCAACGCACTATATTTATAATGGCTAACAATTACAGCAAGGGCCCTTTAGCTGGGATAGCACTAGTAAAAGCTGCCGGCACTAATGAAAAGCTATAATCACTCTGCCCACAGCAGTTATTAGTAGGAAATTATGGGTCAGTTGAAGGCCTAGGAGTTATATGCATTAAGATAAATAACACTGCAGTTTGTGACAAGTAGAGAAAATGAATCTGTGGCATATAAACCTTGAATCTTACCCTTGTGTATGACTCTTTTATCCTAAGATTTAAAGTGTAACTTTTCAATGATATACATTCAGTCACTCACTGCACCTTTTGGCTGATTAGAACAGAAAAAAAAATATAAATATATACCAACATACACATGAATAATAAAAGTGATAAACATGCATTCTGTTAAACCAATTGATTGACCACCCCACAACAACCATTTTGTCAGATCACCTTCCAAGTGTCATTGGCCACCCTTCTAGATCAATCCGATTTCTTTAGCCAGCAGAAGTATGCTTTGCAAACTCTCTAATTGCAGCATTACTATGCAGAGTACAAGCCTTTTCTTCCCATCATCCCTTCTCCCTTTTCTTCTCTCTTCTCATCTTTCTTTCAGTCCGTCTCTCTGGCCTGCTCCGTCATCCTGTTCCGTTGCTCAGCCAGGCTCGGTGGAATGTCTCTTTGATCAAGTCTTCATTGTCGGTGACTCTGACTCTTGGCTGTCTGACGCTAAGGGGGCTAGCTAAGGGAGAAGCGTGGCCTCCATGCGGAAGAGGCCCCTCCACACAAGACTGAACAATCACCAAGCATCCTGCCTCCATTAATGAGAAGCATCTCCATCCAGTGCAATCCCCAGGCAGCATCAGCCAGGTGGAATGTTTGGCCCCTGTCACTCATAGCATTGCTGAGGGCTATTAGCAATTCATTAAGTGAGTGACTGACCGCCTTGCTGTATCAATTAGGGGATAGTTGATATGTCTGTTATTGTCATACTCTGAGATTGCTCTGCTTTTCATTCAGTGTCTGCTTTTGGTTTTGTGCTCAGACAGAGCTGTTACATTTGCAGTTGGTGTGTGTGGTCATACCAATGTTGGGCAATAACCCAGACACGATAAAGAATCAACCAATGAAAAGATAAATAAGGTCAGAACAAATTAAAATTGTTGCCATATTACACATAAAATAAAGTATTGGTAAAATCTCTAAAAGTCTTTGGTAGCATGGAAAACTCTGGGCCTCCGTTTAAACTCAAACTGCTTTTGTCTTAAAGCACAACACTCATCCTGTAGGAGACCATTTCAACAGTTATTTGAGGTAAACAGGTAATTTGGGCTTTCCATGGTACTAACTGACACCCATGATGGTAAATCAGTTATTTCATGTATTCATGACTTAACAGGAACAAGAAATAAACAGTGTGTATGCCAAAATTTAAAGTGATTACTGTTAATATTCTGGCCAGATGTAAGACAGTATATAAAATTTGTTTAACAGCCAAAACTCTTGTGGCCTTACCTGGCTAATATATAAAATATCCCAGAATAGTTGACCGTTGTTTAGAGCCAGCTAGGCAAATCTCAGGCAAATTCCCCTTGTTGTTCACAAACACGATTCCTCATTTCACTCTATGCATTTGATAAGAGCATACTTCTTTGCATGCATATCTGATCATTCCATATGTAGATTCAAGTACAGTGACAGTCGATGAAAAACTAATATAAAAGCGTTGTGTAAAAGTAGCCCTGCACATGTCTATTTACTCACCTAGGCCTTATTTGCATTAAAAAACTGCAGAGAGACTGTCTCCTTTAGGCTTGGTGGCCCTTCTCTTTCATTCTCCTAACTGTCACTGTCAGTTCTGGCTGCTGCTTTCAGTGTTACACCCTGCCTGCAGGTGACTTTGCATGTTTTAGCATTTTCTGAATGACTAGAGCCTATGTAGAAGCACAAAAAATAATAAATAATAACAGTTTAAAACTTGGACATAAGGGGATGATTAATATTTTGTTTGTGTATATTCTAAATCAAATGCTTTTTAGGCATTGTGATTAATTTTTAAAAGTCATTGCTCATGTTGTGGTTATATTGTTACTCTATATAAATAAGTAATTTAGATAGCAAGAGTGCAATACATACATATAACTCTAAATTACCATTTGCCACTTTAATTTAAATTTGCAATGTGGTTACTGAAGTGAGAAGTCAAGTCCTATCGTGTAGGCTTTTATTGCATGCAAAGCTGTCAGTGTAAATCTTCTTATAAAAGATGAAGTATATATGTTGAAGGAACTTGAATAACTTGAATGTGCTTAAAGATTACAGGCATGCAATACTTGTATGTGAGATACTGTAAGTATGGGCAAAAGCTTATCACAGTTCTTGTAGCTTAGCAATAAAAATCTTGATCAAAAACCGTCAGATGCTGGCTGCATTCTGATCAAAGCGATTCATGAAAAAGCAACAAAAGACACACCGATAATGATAACTCCAATTATCACATTTTGCTCAGGGGTCAGCAGCAACAGCATTAAACAAAGTCGCCATTACCTGATAAATGGCTGAACAAAACTCTTTTCTCTCCTATGAAATTGTTTGGCAGCCATTAGCAATGCAGTGTAATGCCAATGATTGACGTTGCTGTCTACTTAGCAGTGACAAGGGATATGTGTGTATGAGGAGGGGTCAGTAGGCTGGATAGGGGGGCAGAGCAGGGGATTGATCGGGGTCTGCATTGTTGCCAAACGGGGGGCGAGGGTGTATTGGCGCGTAGACAATGAGCCCCGGCCAGCGCTGAAAGGCCCATTCTGCGGATCCCTGTTAGCTGTCTATTATCCACGGTCTCCAGGGGGCTGCTAAATAGAGGGCATGTGTTAGGCAGACATTTATCATGTAATTACAGCACTAGGATCCGTTTCTGATGGTGTGTGATGATTACTAATAATTACTGTGCATTTCACGCCTCCAAAGGGCCCAGATGGGGTCCCAGGGCGTCAATACAAAGGAAGGGAGGGAGGCAGGAAAAAAACAGGGGGGATGAGGGAATAAAATGTGAAGAAATGGAAAGACGGATGAAGAGAGGAGGGAATGGAGAGTCTCGCCTTAACCATTTAGAGATGCTCATTAGCTAAATGAATTGATCCATATGTGTCTGATTCCTAATTAACTGACGTAAAGGAACACTTCATTTACACAGCAATCTCAATATGACAAATTTTCTTCCCTGCAATTCTTAGCATTTGAATCTCTTTTAGCACAATATTTATATTTAATTCAGATAAACATTCAAGAAATTCAAACAAACACTAATAATAATGGATGGAACCTATAACCCTAAAACCACGTTGCTTTGTTTCATAAGCAATATGCACATTTACATTGTGCAGAAATAATAGCAAGGTTTCCTGCAGCTTGATTTGTGGTATTGTGACTGATATACAATCATACTCAAAAGGTTTCATATCTGTAGCAAGGACAAAATGAATGGGCTGAGACTAGGGTTTAAATAAAAAAGAGAAACACCCTCTTATGAAAGCAGCCATCTTGCCTCTGTCAAAGTCAGGGAATGGGTCTGTGTGCTTCTGGAACCAATGTGGGTGAAATACAGCAGCTCACTGTTGTATTTCTGCCCTCTACAGGAATCCTGATAAATCAAAAAGGTCAAGCTGCCATTGATATGATGTAGTAAGAAGGCGTAGAGATGGGTTATGCTGTGGAGTGTATGTGTGTGTGTGTGTGTGTGTTCACATGGGTTGAATTGCCGTGTGTCACCAAGACCCACAGTTAAGAGCTGGAAAGGACTGATCAACAGCAGGTGTAGCAGAACAACTTTTGCCTGAGTGCTGCAGTTGGTTTTTTGGTTCTCCCTTTCCTTTTTCAGTTTTCATTTTACTGAAGCCCAATGTGCCCTCTGTAAATTCTCACATTAAGCTAGACCACAAAATGAGGGAGTCATCTTTGCTCTTTTTAAGGCCACCTGCTAGTAAAGTCTACAGGGTCTCCACCTGGTCAAGGTGAGCTCATATGAAACATACTGACCGGCAGAGTTTTACCTGCAGCACAAAAGCCATCTAAATCAGTATGGGAGGGGAGCAAAGGGGGTTGGTTAGGGAAGATGAGGACTGTCCTGTTTAATAGAAACAAATTGCTCTCCACTTCCCAGTGACACAGATAGCAGACCATTTGTGCCTGCTGGCCTTTGTTGGGAACAACAGAAAGGAAATGTACTCATCCTGGCCAGGGATAAAGTTCGGGGCTTTTTGTTACACGCCAGTTACCTTAGCCTCTGTGCCCACCCCCTTGAACAAGCACAGCGGTTAAGTAGTTCAGGTGCCTGCTACATTCTGTTAGATTAAAGGTCCCTGCTTTTGGCCCGAGTTGAATTGCCTCAGCTGGAGTTGAAGTGAGAGGAGGGAGGGAGGAAGAGGGGAGGGCAGCAAAGTTGTAAGGCCATGGGGCATGAATGGACATCTTGTGCGTACTCACAGAGGCGAAACGCTTTGGGACAGCCGGCCAGCCTTTTTCTACACCAAGAACCTGAAAGAAAGTCTGTAGGGTCGGTTGACGTGTAGGGGGGGGGGGCAACCGCTCCTCATCCTCACTCTGCCGCTCACTTTATATCTTCACCCACATTTTTCCCAGATTGGTAGAAAGTTGTACATTTGTGTGTAACATGGATGAGTGCAGGTGGGTGCGGGGTAGGATCTCAAACGGTTTTCTGAAATGTGGAAGTACGCATACTGTTGCCCCTAAGGAACATCGACCTAAAGAAAATGGACACAATGCACCCAGGGCATGTGGGGCGGGGTGGGGGATGGGGTGTCTGTGTAACTGTGCGCCAATGTGCACCTGTGCTACCCACTCACTTACACAGAGTGGCAGTAAATTCAGGCACTGAGGAGGAGTGAACCCCCCCGAGGACATAGAACAAAAGGTGATTGAGATATGACACATAATTCAAATTACAGACGACTTACTGATTGGTTGCTGCAGGTCTGATTCTGTTAAATTCCTCTTCATGTGGTTAGACATGAATGGAGATTAATGCTTCACTTTCAAGAGCAGAAGAACATCTAACTTTAAGGACTGGGTGCTTAACATTGTCTACTATAAACCTGTGCCATCAGTCAGTGAGTCTCCAGCAAACCTATACTAATATTACTTTCTCTCTCTCGCCAAGTCTCCCACATCAGCCTGAAATTGGTCAAGCGATGATGCATACAAAGTCTGAGCATGTCTGACTTCCACAAACTCATTCCCAAGGTATGGGGTCAAGTACAAGAGTCAAAGGTGAAGTCTGCCCTCAGGTTTAGATTTCAGTCTGGGGGAAAATACTTTAAAAATTTGTAGTAAGGGCATGAGTAGGACAGGAGTATTTCTGTACTCCCAGAGCTGATTTTTAGTGGACTGCTGCAAACTCTCTCTGAACTAAAACAGCATCAGTATATCCCTTTGGATAATTATATCTTGTGACAGGATTGCAATAAGGTCAGGGTGCCATATGACTTTATAGAACAAACCACATGGCTCAGTCTGTGTGACATGAAGTAAATGTTCAGTAATCCACATCTTAATCTTGTGCCGCGCTCAGTGCAGCTTAAAGAAACTGATACTCCTGTGACTACTTTAGCGGCTGATTGTGTTACCTTTACAATTCGGCTTCCCCTCCTTCCTGTTTTGTACCCTTGGAATGCCCGATAAAAGTATCCCCACTGTGGCTTTCCACCTGCACAAGAGAAGATATAGCAGTGGTCTAGGGTCAGAATTAAAACTCAGCCCCTTGGGGGAATCAACATGGGGTTCTGCAACGTAGGTTAAGAGGTTAGGGAAATTAATGATATAAAAATAATTGTTATCAGTGTTATATAACTTCAAAGTACATGCATTATGACAAATACAGAATTATAGAATAAACTGGCAAACATTTGATATTGTTATACTAACAACTGATCACATGAACAATCTTGTTATAGATCTAAGGGGCAAAGAAACCCACAGACAATTATTATGTGGCTCTGTTACTCTGGAGTTACAGTGACTTTCCGCTCTTTGTTTTTGTCCTCTTAGCTGCAACTTCAATGTTTTAGATCACTCTCAGCTTTGTTTTTATCTAGGGTAGGCAAGTAGCTGGGGAATGTGGAGCATGTAGCAGCAAACCACAGAGCCGGAAGTCTCTTTCAGCAGTGACAGAGACCAACTAAATGAATACCAACATTACTGCATATCTGGTGGATGTGTAAAGAGGCAACTGTTCTGTAAAAAAAATTTGCCACCCAAGAAGCAACTGTATATCAGTGTTGTGCTGACAGTTTGTTTACGCTTCAACTTAGAGGCCAAAAAAGTCCATTATTGCAGATTTAAGAAGAGTCTGTCTATTAGTACTGTGGTATTTAGAAATGCAAATAACAATGCAAATTGTTGTACCCGCCCACATTTTGTTCACTGCTGACAGCACTGAAAATTTACATCAACCAGAAGGTCAATGATGTAGTAGCTCATCAGGCTCATGATCCATCGCAATGCACAGGTTATTCAAGTACAGAAAGAAGGTTTTGTTGTCATTAGTTCGTGCAATACTGCCAACTAATGAGAATTAAAATACACTGAGAAGTCAAGGAAAATCTGACCAATACTCTAGTACTGACCATAAAATGACAAATATGACCATGACCTTGACCTTGACCTGAGCACAATTTGGGTGAAGACCCATGAGGTGATCATCGTGTGCAAGCTTTACTAAAATCTGACCAATACTCTAGGAGGAGTATCCATTCTTGTGAAAATGAAAAATTGTCTGTAAAACAACAAATACAACCTTGACCTTGAGCACAATTTGGTGCTCATCCCCGTCCTTCGGCCAGATGAGCTAAAAAAATATAAGAATTTGTCTTTCCAGAAACAGTTTCTCTGTTACTTTGGACAATCCGGAGAATTTAATCCCAGTAGTTTGTAGTTTTTTGGAAAACTTTTTGACGTGTGTCTTAAGAGGTGCTAGCCATCTAAGTATGGGTCATTTTAGATATGTAGATGGGGAGTAAATCTGTCAATATGTAGACAAGATAAAGATCCACTATAAAAATAGCGTGCAAAAGAACTTTTAGAAGAAAACATCCAGATAAAAAAATCTCACAATTCTAATTTATTTATTTATCACCACCATTCGCTTAGCTGTGATGCATTATATGCTACATCTGCTGCAGACAGTGCTGAGGGTATTGTAAACAATGAAGTTACAGCACTCTCTGCTATGGGCAGACACCATTTCTAGATTACACCCTGCATATTTTTATTATTGCCAAATTTTATTATTATCTAGGCTATAGGGATACAGCTATGATATGCCAGTATCAGTTAACTAGAGCCCAACCAATATATCAATTATGCTTCCTCTCCACAGGCAACAACACTAAATCTAAAGCATTTACCTGCAGGATCATAATATGCTAACAATAACTTCTTACGTAGGTTTGACATCCTAACAGTTTACTATGCTAATGCTAGATAGATCACAAAAAAAGAAGAAAATCAAATCATTTTGTGTGTTGTGATGTCAAGCACATTTTTTGCACTACTTTCTACACAATAACAAGTATTCATATGCAAAGACTGTGGTTATGGTTGTCAGCAGACAGTAACATATTTCTTTTCTTCCTCTAAATTCTGTTTCATTCTGTGCATGGGGAGGCAATTTATCTGTCAAGGCTTCCAAGAGAAGTAGCTCACTTTGCCCCCCTCTGCCCCATTATACTGACAGCAGCCTTATTAGCCACAAGGGAAACCAGCCGCCACATGAATTTGGCCACTGTTCACCTATGGGGCCGGGGCAAGCTTCTTTTACAATAGCGCCAATGATGCTGAGATTTTCTTTTCAGTTATTATTTTATAAATATATTAATTATGACCTGGAGATGACAGTCCAATCAGATTGTCAGGCACCAAGCCGTGGGCCCCCACCTCCACTTTGGTGATAAGTTCTCTCAGGTTTCTAGAGCTGTCAACCAGAAGCCCTGGACTTCTTATCAGCACCGGGCCCATTCTAGGGATAATTTCCTGTGTGTCGTAATTAAATGGTGGCTCTCTGATGGTGGGCGACTCCATTTTAAATGTAGGAACCTCTTGATGTGTGTTTCTGTGGGGATGAGTTAGGGTGGTGAAAACCCTTGATGAAGGCAGCATGCAGGATGCCCAATTGATAGCAGTGAATGCACCAAAATATTAGCTCACACTAACACTAATTATTCTCACACTGGTGCAATCCGACATCTAGCAAGCTTTGTACTAGGGACATGGAAGGTTAAAGACCAGGTAAGATCCGGTCCAACTGCTCTGGACATTTGCTTTCTCATATGCACCTGTCAGTAATGCCAAATGGTAAATGGACTGGTACTTATATAGCGCTTTTCTACTCAGTTTCTGTGTACTCAAAGCGCTTTAACTACATGCCACATTCACCCAGTCACACATACATTCATACAGCACTTTTATCTACACTTAAGTGCTTACTAACATTCACACACACTCACACTCCGATGAATGCATCGGGGGCAACGTGGGGTTCAGTATCTTGCCCAAGGACACTTTAGCATGCAGATTAGGGGAGCCAGGGATCGAACCACTGACCTTCCGATTAGTAGACGACTCACTCTACCTCCTGAGCCACAGCCGCCCCAAATGCATGTTTGAAACTGGCTTAAAGTCTCTGATTCTAGCAATGGTCAAGAGCTCCACAAAGAGATCTGCCAAGCTGTGTGGCTGATCAAAAAAGTTCATTATTGAGGCAGAATGAACTGCTAGACTGATAGACCACTTTGCTGAACTGTATCATCACAACTTGTACACTGGAGGATGAGAGTAACTGACAGAGACTGATATGACATGCTTAGCCACATGGCTGAGGTCAGACTTTGGGGGGGTTGAAGGTTAAGGTCAGGCATCAGAGATTCTTTTTAGACATCAGGGAACAAACCCGAAGGAGGCTTGCAGAAACATGGCACAGAGGACCAGGAAGTGAGCCACTAAGCAACCTAGCTGCTCCACGGTTGTACATGGAAATATTAGCTACACAAAAATAATAAACAAAACAATATACAGTATGCTCATATATGCAGTATTATCCACTGATATGCCATCTCAACATGCTTCTGCTTGAAAAAATTGAAACACATGCCCCGGCAGGAAGTATATCCGACTCCTTCCTGATACATGTGTGGTATACAACTCAGTGCAGTATTCTTGGAAATGGACATGTGACACAGAGCTCTCCCTGTAAAGCAGCCTGCTGCTGGAACCATCGAATCAGCCTCTGTGCCACTGGGCCTTGTCTGACAGCCGTCTGGACTTTAAAAAGGGGTGATAACTTAATTTCTACTCATGTCAACACTACTGCGGGGGCCAAGAGGAAACTGTGGGCCTATTGTGTGTCTATCATATCATCCTGCATTTCGTGGCCCCAAGAATGAAAAATATTTAAGTGACTTTGATGTCCCGGATCTTGTTGAACTGCTCTGATGGTCTGAAAGCATTTGAGGTCTGCTTTCTTTGATGCTCATCTCACTTATGTCTTTATCCTTTTATCCTTAGCATGTAAATTACAAAATCTGTTTGTGTTCCCATCCATTCAGGGTTAGCTGTGAGGTACAGCCAGCAATAGTACAAGGTAACCATGCTGAAGCAGACACAAGTGCAGGTTTAATGCTGGAACAACCCTGAGTTGAGGGCGTTGACAGCAGCTTCTATCTGCCAATCTCCCTGTGGATATTGTTGCAGTACTGGCAGACAGACAGCCAGGGCTTGTGGGCTGACAGATTCCCTCTGTCAGCAGGTTATCATTTCCAATTAAACCCTTTCATCTAAACGTACAGTCAACTCCTTGGCAAGCCAAAAAATGACCTGTATAGGACATTATTAGTCCATTTCAACAGGTCCCTATTTTTTTTTCTAAACTCAGCACTGTATCTGGGGGGTGGGGGTTGGGTCAATCTTTTAAAGCATTACGGTTCTAGATTCTTCAGCTATCTTGATCCAAATAGCTCAGAACTTCAGCCGTCTACCGTGGTCACGTTCTGTTTAGAGATAAACTTCCAAAATTGCATTGGATTGACACACCGGCATGCTGTCTCTAACATGTGTACTAGCACAAGGGCCTTTTTGTCTTGCCTTGTTCTGTCAGGATTCACTGTGGACAGCATCGTTCCTATCCAGTATGCAGGAGACATGAAGGAATGCATGCAGAGCTCAGTAACTGTCTGTTGAAAAAACCCTCACAACATCTCATTTCCTTTAATAAGATGGCCTCTAAGGCATCCGGATGGACCAACTAAATACAGATTAACCCCTCAGAATCATCAGCAACCACTCAATCAACATGACTAACTCAGTCAGCCGTGTGTGTGTGTGCAAGCGTACTTAAACACATCACACTTCACAAGGCTATATAGTTTTCAGCAGTAATAAATAAGGATGCTTTAAACATTGGACTTTTTTGTTTACAAGAATAAACCACATGCCTTTATTTTACAAAAAAAATCATTTAAAGCCACATGATTTTCCATCTGAAATTTAAAGTGGATATTTCACTTACACTGATATGAAGATAAATCCAGATTGCATTTAATGACAATGTTTTTTCTTACATGCAGTGCAATAAAATTACCCCTTTGTAGAATACCTGCATATGGCACCTACAAAAAGATTAACATTATGGTTAATAAAATCACCAAAGTTCATTCCAGATCTCCTACACAAAAGGTGGATATGTTACACACTCATCCCCTCCACACTATAAAGAAGGCACAACTTCATCTTGCTCTGAATATTGACAACTGAAATAATTTTTGTGATGCAAATTTGTCAAATATAGATGAAATTCCTTAGGATACTAAGCTGCAACAAAACAGCTACAGGCTTAAAAATGTCATCACCTTGATATCTAGATATACAGTACTGTGCAGAAATCTTGAGCCACCCCTCATTTGTTTATATTTTGCTGAGAAAATGGAAAATAGGTGCAGCAATTTATTGAAATGTGCAAACATAAATGGATATACAATATATAAGGCAATAACAGAGTTTGTACAATTCTAATGAGCTTCCTTTGTATTGTAGGGTCTTTACCCTACAATACAAAGTGCCTTGAGGAGACTATTGTTGTGAATTGGCGCTATATAAATAAAATTTTAATTGAATTGAACTGAAAGTCAATATCTGGTATGACCACCTTTATTCTTCAACATAGCTTGAGTTCTCTTAGGCAAGCTCTCTTGTCATCTCTTTAAGAAGTCTTCAGGAATAGTTCTCCAGGCTTCTTGAAGGACATCCAAAGCTCTTTTTTGGATGTTGGCTGCCCTTTGTTCCATTTTCTGTCAAGATGATCCCACACTGCTTCAATAATGTTGAGGTCCAGGCTCTAGGGAGGCCAATCCATGACTGATAGTGCTCCATTGTGGTATGCCTTTACTGCATTGGCTGTGTGTTTGGGGATCATTATC